>PVLD010008661.1:0-82360 GCA_004027595.1 Dinomys branickii
ATGTTCTCTATAATTCTGTATTTCCTCAGTCGTTTTTGTACTAGCAGAAATGAAGATAACTTTATATTATACAGCATCCAGTGCAAATTCCCTACTATCTTATCTATAATTTGGTATTTCCTTTAATGTTTTTGTGTTAACTGATGTGAAGATAACTATGTAATACAACATCCAGTTCTAATTCCCTACTATATTCTGTGTAACTTTGTATGTTTTGTATTGTTTATGGCTTTTCTGGTTCATATGTCTCCATTCTCTTGTCTTTAAAATAAAAAATAAAAAAAATATTCAAAATATTGAGCAATAAAATACCCAGGCAGTTCACCAGGCAAAGGTCTACTGCAGAGGCTGCTCCAATGACTCCTTCTCTTCGGGAGAATGTCCCTTACGCTTTCTGCTGAGAGTTCCACTTAGAAGGCTGTTCAGATGCTGGTTTGCTACTCCCTACCGGGATACCTGGGTAGCGTGTGTAAGACTGCTCCCCTGCCCTCCGAGGGTTCCCTGCGGGTATAGGGATGGATCTCCTCCCCCACTCGGTGATCCGGTCGCAAGTCCAGATATCTCACCAGTTTTCGGAGTCCTTGCAGGCAGGAAGGTTCCAAAGTGCTAGCTTTTTGTGCTACACTTGCGATCCACCGCTCCCCGCCACTTCTGTTTCCTCCCGCTCTCTGTGTCTGGGGGAGGGATCGGGATGCTCTGCTCCCCTGTGCTCCTTACGCTGCCTTGGCCATGGACTGCAGGCCGCTGAGGGCCTTGGCTGCATAGCCTGCCTGACGCGTGTGAGATTCGAGACCGCCCGGCCTTGCCGCTGCTAAAAAGCCAACTTCTGCTGGGAGTCGCTGGAAAGCTGTGCCAGTTCAGGAGGCAGGAGGGATCAAGCTGGCTGTGCCCCCACGGCGCTTGGACCCAGCCAAGCCCCCTCCCTGCGCGGAGCATCTCTGGTGCCCATCATTCAGGGCTTTTCCACTTCTCGCCACAGCAATTTGGGCCTCCCTACCGCGTCTCCCCCAGCAGCTCAGAGAAATACGTTCAGCTTGAACTTCCCATCCAAAGTCCCGGCATTCATGCTCTCCAAGTCTGTCTCGAGCTGGTGGTGTTTATCAAGGAGGATCGCTCCTTTGCTGCTCACCTGGTCACCCTTGCCTATTAATTTCAAGTAAAAGGGTAAATCCAGTCACTATTATTTCAACTTCCAAATGTGAAAGTGTCTGATTTGAGCTATGAATTGTTGTTTGGTCCATAGATACTGTAGATATCTACAACTCAGCAAATGTTAAGAGAGGACAATCAACTGGAGAGTTTGAAAAATGTGAACGCTCTCCTTCTTTTTGAGCAGATATAGGGGATTGAACCCAGGATCTACAACACCAGCCTGTTTTATATTTTTATTTTGAGACAGGGTCTCACTGCACTGCCCAGGCAGAATGCAAACTTGCAATCCTCTTGCGCTTGCCTACCAGAGTGCTGGGATTACAGCTGTGCACCACTATGCCTGGCTTCAAAAACACTTTTAATGAGCTTTTCCTTTCTTCTAGGACCTTAGCATAATGTTCTAGAAATCTCCATTGCTTGCTGATCATTTTTAAAGAGCTATTTCTTTTATTTATCCAGCATTCTGAGTATTGTTAGCAGCAAAACTGGTCTGATAAAAGCTTTCTCATTATAAGTAGAGACAAACACTAAGCAAATATTTCTTTCTAATAAGACTCCTCCCTTATCCTTTCTGGTCTTTTCTTTCTAGAACTGAGATTAGGGATAATTAAACAGTCTCAATTTGTCCTCCTGTATCTTAATCTCATTATCATAGGTGCCATCTTGTTCACTTTCTGTATTGAATTGTTTACTTTTTCCAACCTATTCTTCAGTTCATGAATTCTGCCTTTAACTGGTTGTCAGTTGAGTTTTAAATTCCAGTATTTCAACTAATATATGTGTAATTTTCAGGATTTCATTTTCGTCCTTTTTCAACTCTGTTGGGTCATGTTTGTAGACTTTTATTTCTTTTGTCACGCTTTAGTCTCTTTTGATGATAGAATTTTCAATTTTTGAAATGTTTCATATTCTGTGCCTGGTAATTCTATTTTCAGATTTGTGACTTTGTTCAGTTTGTTGTTTTGGAGAATTCATTTCTTAATAATCATTCTCTAATGTTTTTTAGTTTCATGTACTAGTAGATAACTACCTTGTAATGTGGGAATTACTTTAGCTTGGTTTTAGAGCACACAATGACACAAAGAATTTGCATTTTTTCCCCTTGTGATTGTTGTCTAACCAATGAGAGCCACTTCCAAGACCATACCTTTAACCTCTAAGGAGAAGGGGTTCCTTATAGATTGTCTGGGTTCAGGCTAAAATCAAGATTTTCCCTTGATCCTGGTAGATAAGAGAGACTAGTTTGTTAGTCCCAGGCCCCTCAGTATTCAGGATTGGAAGGTGCCTTCAACTCCTTGCAAGAGTAAGTGATGAAAAACTGGCCTGTATTTAGGCATCCTGCTTTTCTGACGTTTTGGGCCTCAGTTTCTCTTTTACTGTCAGTTTACCCATTATTAAAAATTTAGCGTTCATAGTCTTTGTTAGAAATATAACTTAATAGTCTTAGGGGGAACTGGAAGTGTTTGTACTGTACATTTAGCTTGTGGTCTAGATTCCAAAATTGCTGGGAACAAGTCTTTCCAACTTACTTGTCATACTGAAATCCAAGTTACGTAATCAGCAGCAAATATTATCAGGCCTGTCATATGTTCAAGCCACTTTTTTTTCCTGAAGGTCTTCAAGATGAGAAATACATTCCTTATGGAGTCACTAGACATGCGTCATGATATTAGCTTAACATTTTAGCTTGAACTCATGAAACTCTTCCTTCCTATCATGTTTTTGCAATTACATTTCTCTTCACGCATCACAGTGAATCTTGACTCTATGCTTTTGCCCAGTAAATTATATTATTTTATATTTTTAATTTTTTAACTTTCACAAAACATTTCCATGTGTATGACCTCACCTGTTAAAGTAAAATGGCCTGGATTTTAAAGGTTTCTTGTCAATTGGATGGGCAGATTAAGCTCTGCTAATACCTGAGTCTCATACTAACTTGAGTAGATGTAAATACCAGTGTGGTTTAATAATGCTATTTACTGCTCTTTGCAATGCTGTTTGCTGACATGATGAATATTTTAAAATTTTTCCAATTCTTCTTATTGTGCATTTTATCTTATTTTACAGTTGCAAAAAGTTTCAGTCAAATGAAAATTAAATTTGCTTCATTTTCCTGTGGTGCAGTTTGAATGTTAACAAAATCAATTTGATATTGATATTTGTCTCCCCAAGGACAGTCATATTTTCAGTGCTCTGATGAAATAAAAAAAAAGATTTTATTATAGAAGATTTTCATATGATATTTATGGGAAAGTGCCCAAGATTTAGAAAATATATATCAGATTAAAATACTGAGAACACAAGGATATTTTTTCAGGGAAGGATGTGCATTGTGGTGTTGCTTAAGCAGACAGGATCTAAATGGAGTTGGTGTTGATCTCCTTGGACCTACCTATAGAAGTAAACAAAGAGAAGCATTACAACACAGAGTCTGGTGGGAAACATGACAGAAAACAGAGACCATAGCTTACCCAACTTCATTTTGGGGTAAGGTAGCTGATGTATTTACACTCATGATTCACCTCATAGGGGCACAAGTTTTATAAACTGGGCTGAAATTTGTATAACATACAAGTAACGTTTCTAAAGTATACAATTCAGTGGAATGCAGTACATTCGCGCTATTGTGCAACTTCAATCCTTCCCTAGTGTCAGTTTTTTTCATCACTCTTGAATAACCCTACTCTGCACTCAATAAGCAATCAATCTCTATTTTTCCCCATACACATCACCTAGCAGCAACTAATTGCTCTCTGCCTCTATGGTTTGGTTATTCTTGCCAATCTACATAAAAGAAATCATAAAATGTGACCTTTTGAGTTAGTTCTTTTACTTTGCACGTTTTAAGATTCGTCCAAGTTAGTACTTTGTTATTTTTTATGATTGAATAATATTACATGGTGTGTATGTGCTACTAGTTGCTAATCCACTCCTCTGCAATGGACTCTTTTGGCTACTTTAAATAGTGATGCTCTGAAGACTCGGGAGTAGTATTCTTCCCAGATCTTGTGCTCAGTTCTATGTGGCATTTCCTAGTGGTAGGATTTCTGGATCACTCCCAACTCTGTGTTTGACCATGGAGGAACCATTGATCTGTTTTCCACAGTGGCTGAACCATTTTCCTCTCCCATTAGGAATATGTGAAATTTTCTTTTTCTCCACATTCTCAGCAACACTTGCCATTTTCTTCTTTTTCTTATTTTAATACAGCTGCCTGGTGGGTGTGAAGTGGCAGGCCACGGCTTTGGTTTGCATGATAATGATGACTAATGTTGAATACATTTTCAAATGCTTGTTAGCCATTTGTGCATCTTCTTTAAAGAAATATCTATTCAACTTACTTGCCTGTTATTTAACTGAGTTCTTTTTACTATTGAGTTGAAGTAGTTTTATATACTATCTATATAAAGCTTTATTCAATATATGCTTTGCAAACATTTTCTCATGTTCCATAGATTATATTTTCACTTTCCTAATGATGTATTTTAATATGCCTCAGATTTTACTTTAAAAATATCATTCTTTTTTCTTTTGTTGCTGGTGCTTTTGATGTCAAATATCAGAATCTACCACCAGGTCCAAAATCATGAAAAATCACGACTATGTTTTCTTTTAATATTTTTATTGTATTAGCTCTTATACTTGGATCTTTGGTTCATTTCAGGCTTATTTGTGTATATGGTAGTAAGCAGTACTCCATATTCATCACTGAATTATGGTCAAACTGTTGTAACACCAGAATTTGTTGCAGAGGGTATTATTTTCCTATTGAAAAGTCTGGTCATCCTTTTCAAAATAAATTGGCCACAGATATGTGTTTATTGCTAAACTCTTATTAATTCTATTTCATTTCCAGGTCTCTATCTTGCTGACAGCATTACATTGTACAGGTGATGATTTGCTTATATTTGAGCTGTCCTCATGGACTTTTCCTTGCAGAAATATAGCCTCTCCTCCTACTCGGAGGTGTCAGAACAGGGGCATAACAGAGCATGTCTACCTGTCTTAACTCTAATGCTTTCCAATTCCCTGTGGTAAAGGATAGAACAGATAAGGGATGTCATCTGCAGGAGTAAAGTGGGTGAATCCATAGCAGAAATAAATGAACTATGTAGTCCAAAATGCTCAGACTAGATTCCCAGTTATAGCCAGTTTTCATCACGGGAATGTATTTTTAACCTCTTGAATCATTAACTTATATTAAATAACATCTATTAAGTGTGGCTAAAAATACCTATTTTATAATATTTTTGTGAAAAGTAGACATAACATATACAAATTTCCTCTCCTTTAGTGCCATAAACAAAAATATCATAGAAAAGGCTATTAGTAAAAGTTTTTAAAGAGAAACTTACATAGAATATGACCCTAAAGTTTGAAAAATGATCTGCATACCTTGGAAAAGCAGCCCATAATAGGCATTTTGAAAAATACTTCCTGGACCAATGGCATCCCACCCACTGATTGGTTTCTTCAGGCTTTGAATGTTGGGAGTGAGCTTTCTTTCATTCAGATGCAACAGATGTGTGTGTGTGTGTGTGTGTGTGTGTGTGTGTGTAAATATTCACTCTATTTTCTTTTGTTTCACATGCTGAGTCTGTACTCTTTGGTGTCAAGCCTTGTCTTTATTAATGTGCTGTGTATATGTGCCCTGGTATTTATGAAGGAACATATTGCCTATCCACAAAAGGATAACAAGAAGCAACATCATTTCTGGCAACCGAATGAATAGGGGTCTTTTGACTACTGTCCCCAGATTATCCAGTTCTGAGATTTATAATCAAGGTGTTTTTCAAGGTAATTATTGCATTGTAGATAAGATAACTTGGAGCCAATTTCATTTCTTTGAAAGAAAGTTGATTTTTGTTGCTCTTCTGGCACTAGGAGCATTGTTATGAGGATATGGTCTCTGCAGAAAGCTGGAGATCTGTCCACGGTTACTTCTGGGATGAAGTCCCTTTGAGCTGTTCACTGGCTTTATAACTCCTGGAGTCACGTTACCTCTTGAAAGTTGAGTGTTTCATCCATAAAAGCAAAAGAATATTCACATAGAGATGTTTGTAAGAATAAAATGCAGTCATGGAAGTGAAAGTGCCTCTTGAGCCACCCACATGTGAGTTCTCATTACTAATAACATTTAATACCATGTTTGAAACTCTGGAATCTCAAAATCAGGAAAGCTTCTTGCAGGCCACTTTGCTAATTATTCCCCATTGGATGCATCTCACTCCTCAAGCTTGTACAGCTCTTCAAGGAGCGGTCGTGTTTATTCCCCAAAGTGACACAGCTGCTTGAAGATAAGAACCACTCAAAGCTGCCACATTCTCCTCTGTGTTCTGGGACTGTGACATTTCTCCTATTCAGAGGCGCTGAATAGACTGGAAAATCCAAGAGACACCTGCAGCACCAGGCCCCCACGCGTGCACAGGGAAGACTTGATGTGGCTCACAGACTTATGGCCAATTTCGTCCTTGTGCTTCTTTCTCATGCTTAGCTGAGACAGACTTCTGCAGTTTGAATA
Source organism: Dinomys branickii (assembly GCA_004027595.1). Classification (NCBI taxonomy): domain Eukaryota; kingdom Metazoa; phylum Chordata; class Mammalia; order Rodentia; family Dinomyidae; genus Dinomys; species Dinomys branickii. The sequence goes on from PVLD010008661.1 coordinate 6,677, forward strand.
CAGGCAACACACAGCAGGGCATCTTCAGAAAAAGAAACCTAAATACTGTAATGATAACTACCAAGAACTGATGAGGTAAGTTACTCTATAATGGTGGATTGGCTTCAGATGTTGTGCGCAACTCTAATTTATAAAATATGTAAAGCCAATAGGAAGATGCTATTTGAACACCTGATTGTTAAAATTTTATTCCCTTATATCCAAGAAATATACTCTTCTTCACTGTAGGAGTGTATATGTGCATCGTTTTTAAGTACAGTTAACAACTATGTCAGAAAGTGAGTGGTTCCAGTATTGCAACTGACAGAAAAAAGACATCACCATTTCTACAACTTTTATAATTAGTAAGAAGTGCATGTATGAAACAATACCTAATAACCAGAGTGCATATGATTTTATGATGTTATTCTATATTGGCCTGTTGGGGCATGCACATAATCTCTCTTCTCCATTTTAATTTTAAGAAGGAGAATGATCTTTCCTTTATTCTCAGTCCATATGATTTGGATGTATTGGATTAATTCCATTTACTATGTCAACAATGGTCTATTTATTTTAAATTGACATTTCATTTTGAAATAAATACAGATTTATATGCAGTTATAAGAAATAATACTGAGAGATTCCATAAAGCCTTTACCCACTTCTGCCATGGTAATACTTCCTCAAACCACAGAGTACTATGACAACCAGGATATTACTATGCATACAGTTAAGATACAGAACATTTCACTATTCCAGCGACTCTTTATGTTGCCTTCTTATTATCATACCTACTGCTTTCCTGCTGCGTCTTGTCTTTAAATTCTAGTGGTCACTAGTATGATATTTCTTCTATCATGTCATTTCAAGAAAGTCTTCTAGATATGGAATGAACCCTTTGGAAATTGCCTTTTGTACTGAGCATAATTTTCTGGCTATTCATCTAGATTGTTCTAAATATCTATATTTTATTCTTTTACATTTCTGTATAGTGTCTACAACAATGACAAAGCACAGGTACTGAACTATTCACTTCCAAAACGACATCCAATTCATTTCTGTTTTGGGGCTATTAAAAAGAAACCTTTTCTGAAATTAAGTTTGTGTAAGTATAACATTTTCTTTCTCTAGAATAAGTCCCCAAGAGTATAATGGCTAAGTACAGTATTTTCATAGTTTTTTTAAAAAGTTAATTATTTTCTAGAGTGGCAACAGATTTTTAATTTATAGTCAGCAATGTGTGAGTGATCCAGCCTCTCCACATATTCACAAACATTTGATGTTGTCACTATGTTTAATTTTAGTCACTTTCATAGGTTTGTAGTGAAACCTCACTGTGCTTTTCCTTTACATTTTAATTTAATTTTATTTATTTAATTTTTGGTACTGGAAATTGAACTCAGGACCTTGTGTTTACCAGGCAGGCACTTGTATTGCTGAGCTACATCCTTGGTCACTCACATTTTTATAATGACTAATCATGTTAAACTCTTTCTCATGTGGTATTATTTCTCTCTCTCTCTCTGTGTTTTTCTTGCTTTTTAAATTTTTTGGATACAGGGTCTCTCCATGTAATTCATGATGGCCTTAAACTCCCTACGTAGCCTAGGCTGGCCTCAAACTCACAGTGATCCTCATGCCTCAGCCTTCCCAGTGCTGGGATTACAGGTGTGCGCCACCATGCCTGGCACCATGTGGTACTCTCAATATGTGTATCTTCTTCATTGAAATGTGTTTTCTTGTGGCTTTTTTATTGCCCATTTTGTAACTGGAAATTTTTTTATATTTGTATTTAAGGTCTTTTTATTCTAGAAACTAGTCCTTTTGTTAATGTTTTAACAGAGTATCTTTTCTCAGAACAAATATTTGATTTTGATGCTATCCAGTTTATGTACTTTTCTTTTAGAAAGTCTAGGAACTTGTTTAGTGATAAATCTTGAAGACTTGCTCATGTATGTTTTCTAAAAGTTTTTATTGGTTTATGTTTTGCATTTAGAACAGTAATCCATTTGGTTACTTTGTATAATACATGAGGCTTACATCAAGATTCATTTTATTTCCATCTTCCTTTTATTGAAAAGCAATTTTTACCCATTGTTTATGACCATTTTCGAAAAACAAATCAGGTTCATTTGGGTTCTCCATTCTGGTCCACTCACTGCTGTATGTATCCAGTCCTGACTACTGTAGCTAAATAATATCTTCAAGTCAGGTAGGTGAATTATATTTTACTTTTCTTTTTTAAAAAATTGTCTCAATTATTCTAGTTCTTTTGCTTTTCTATGTTAACTTTAAAAATAATCTTATCTATAACTATAAAAAATTACTGGAAGTTTGACAACTATTTTAACCTGTTTGCCAACTTGGGAAGAATTTAAATCTTTACTGTATTTTGTCTTCCAATGCCTAAACATGGTTGGTATCTCCATTTATGTAGCTCTTCCTTCATGTTTTGTGTAGGACTGGATTAGTTCCTTTAAACATTTGGAAGAGTTTATTGTTTGGCCTAACGATTTCTTTTATCTTGGAATTTTTGAAATATTGATTTTTCTTAATAATTATAAGGCTGTTTATTAATTTTTATTATAATTATTAGTACATATGTATCATACATGGTAATGGGCTTCATTAGGACATTTTACTACATATATTAACATACGATAACCTTGTCCACCTCCCTAACTACTCTCTCTTATCCTCTGCACCTCTTACATGTTTCTTCCCCCTTCTGAAGAGTTCTTTAGGGCCATTTAAATTATCTACTTCATATTGGGTGAGTTGTGGTGGTTCATGTTTTGAGGAACTCATCCATAGCTTTCATGAAGCTGTAAAATATGGAGGTAGAGTTGTTTGTAAGTCTTCCTCTATTACCATTTTGATAGTTGCATGATCAGTAGTGATCCTGTTTTATTCCTTTCTTCGTGAGTCTTGAAAAATGCTTGCCAGTTTTGTTGATCTTTTTGAACAACCAACTTTTTTGTGTCATTGATTTCTCCCTGTTATTTTTCTATTTATACTTGCATAGGTTTTTGCTTTTATTGTGTTCTCTCTTCTGCATCATTTTTTTTGGGAGATTACCTTGATCTTGAGATTAAATTATTGAAATGTTTCCTTCTTTTTCTAGCATGAGAAGTTAATGCTGCAAATTTCCCATTGTGTCATGGTTAGAGAACATAGTCTTTGTATGATTTCAATTATCTCAAATTTGTTTATCTTAAGGTCCTGGTTAAAGGTTACAATGGTATATATTTTGTAGGTGCATGAGGGGATGTAATAAGAACACAACTTAATTTTCAAAAATGTGTCAAAGAGTTTAATGAAGACCTCACCAAATACATAGGCAGATGGCAAATAAGCATATAAAAGATCTTCCCCCTCAACAACTATCAGGAGAATGCCAACTGCAGCAACAGTGAGATCCTGCAATACAGCTGTCAGAATGGGCCAAATCCGAACACTGACAACATCAAGTACTGGCAAGGATGTAGAATAACAGGAACGCTCATTCATTGCTGGTAAGAATGCAAAGCAGTGTAGCCACTCTGGAAAACAGTTTGGCAGCTCCTTAGCATACATACTCTTAGCATACGATCCAGCAATTGTGATTCTTAGTATTTGCCAAAGTAGTTGAAGCCTTTTGTCTACAAAAAAACTGGCACACATATGTTTTTAGCTGCTTTATTCATAATTGTCAAAAACTGGAGGCAACCCAGATCAATAGATGAATATATAAATGATCTGTGGCATGTCTAGACAATAGAAAATCATTCAGGACTCAGAAGAAATGGGATACTAACCCATGAAAAGACACAGAAAAGATATGAATGCTTATTACTATGTAAAAGAACTCCATCCAAAAAGGCTGCTTAAGCGTTGGACTCAGGAATCCTTGGTGAACTGCCTGGGGACTCAGATACTCCAGCCCCCACTGCCATGAGGGAGCAGCCTTTGATCAGGATGCCTCAGTGAGCTGCCTGGGAGACTGGATCATCCAGCCCCACCCCCTGACACCACCACAGGAGTGGCCTTAGATTTGGGAAGCCTCAGCAAACTGTCTGGCAGCCTGGGTCCTTTGGCCTTGCCCCCTGCCACCATCTTGGGGAGGTTTTTTGGACTGGGAATACTCAGTAAGCTGTCTGGGTGCTTGGGTCCTCTGGCTACACCCCCTGCCACCACCATGGGAAGGAATCTTGGACTTGGGAAGTGGTGAGTTGTCCGTGAGCCTAGAACCCATGTATCTACCACCTGCCACTATCTCAGGAACGAACCTGAATTCTGGAAACCTAGGGAGGTTTGAAAATGACAAAAAGAAGCAAAATGCAATCTCAGCCAAACACCCCACAAGTCCAAGTCCAGGAAAACATCAACATGGAAGAACATGGAAGTCACACACATGAAATCTGTGAAATGATAGTAACTGAAGTGAAGAGCCAACTACATCAGGTTGTAGAGGAATTCAGATCAGAAATAATTGCTCAGGTAAAAAAGAAATGATAACCACGATGAAAGAATTGCTCAGTATATCAAAAGAAGACAGAAAAAAGATAGAGGAGCACAGAAAAATGATGGAAACCTTTAATAAACAGTATAGGAAAGAATTAGAATGCATGAAACAGGTTCAAAGAGACATTCAGGAAAATAAAAATTCCATTGAAAGCTGAAGAACTGCTTGAATGAAATGAAAGATAGACTCTCAGATCTTGAAGACAATATTGCAGGTAGTGATCATGAAAGAAAATATCTCTTAAAAATAACAAAGGAACAGCAAAAAACAATTCAACAGCTACAAGATGAGGCAGAGAAAAACAAAATAAGCCTGATAGATGTCAAGAAAAGAGCAGGAGGCAACATGAATGACATAAAAGGATTATTTGCAGAAGTAAGAGAAGAAAGTTTCCCAAGCAATGGGACCAGAAACTTATACACACATAAGTGAGGCATATAGAACCTCAGTTAGCCATAACCAAAATAAATCTACACCCAGACACATAATAATCAAGATCCCGGAAACTGAGCAAGAAAATAGGGTATTACAAAATGTTACAGAAATGAAACAGATGATCTATGAAGGAAAGACCATCAGAATCACAGCAGACTTCTCAACACAGATCATCAAGGTAAAAAGATCTTGGAGTGAAATATTTCAAGTCCAAAAGAAAACAATTTTCATTCCAGATTGCTGTATCCTGCAAAGCTATTTTTAAAATGGATGGAGAAATAAGATACTTCCATAACAAAGATCAACTGAAGAAATTTGTGAGTGCCAAATCAATCCTTAAAAAAATACTGAAAGATATTTTACTCGTTGCTGAGACAAAATACCCAACACCCAAAATGAAGAAAGGAAAGGTTTATTTAGCTTATAGTTTGTGGAAGTTTCAGTCCATACTTGGCTGGTTCTCAGGCAGAGTGGCACATGGCAGAGGGCGAATGTTCATGGCAGCAGAGCACAGCCAAAACCACAAGAGCAAAAGGAGAGAATAGCTACAAGCGGCCTCTTTCCTTCCCTTACACGGTAAACAGGCTCCCCCAACCCAGGGGGCGTGTAGCTCTCCCACAATATCCGTGCCTTCCTCTTCCACAGGCTTAGGATGTATACAAAGTAAGCACCCTGGCTTCCTGCTGAATCACTGAGCCAAACCTCTAGACTCCCCAAGTTGACATAATGTATCAACCATAACAATGACCAACAATCCAAAAGAACTACCAAGCAAGGTAAGCAATTAAACAGAGGGGGGAAGTACAGAACCAACAGTGAAAAAATAACATGGCAAGGATAAGTCAATACATGTCAGTAATAACCATTAATGTAAATGGCCTCAATTTACCAATCAAAAGAAACAGACTGACAGTGTGGATCAAGAAACAAAATCCAACAATATGCTGCATACAAGAAATTCATTTAACTCGAAAGGAGATCCATAGAATGAAAGTCAAAGGTTGGAAAACAATACTCCATGTGACAGGAACCCAGAAAAAAGCAGGAGTAGCTATTCTGTTTCCAGACAAGGTGAACTTCAAACCAATAATGATCAAAAAGAGATAAACAAAGTCACTATATTCTTGTTAGGGGAAAAGTGTAAGAGGAAGAGATAACAATCGTAAATATATATGCACCAAATGTATGAGCACCCAATTATATAAGGCAAATTTTAACAGATATGAAAAATCAAAGACGTAATAACACAATTATAATAGGGGATTTTAATGCCCATTGTCACAAAGAGATACATCAAGTAGAGAAAAAATTGGCAAAGAAATAACAGAACTAGACCAAACATGTGAACAAAGAACTTACTAGACCTTTACAGAGTATTCCACCCAACAATATTAGAATACACATTCTTTTCAGCTGTACATGGGTCATTCTCTAAAATAGACCATATGCTAGCACACAGAGCATGCTTAAATAAATGCAAAGGAACTGAAATTATCTCATGCATATTATTGGACTATAGTGCAATGAAACTGGAAAAAAATGATTTAAAAAATCACAAAGCTCCATAAACACATAGAAATTAAATAACACCCTCCTGAACAACTAATAGGTCATAGAAGAAATTAAAGTAGAAATTAAACACTATTTAAAATGAAACAAAAATGCAGGTACAAAATACCAGAACCTATGGTATGCAATGAAAGCAGTCCTCAAAAGGAAATTTACAGCAGTGAATTAATACACCAGGAAAACAGAATGAACACAAATAAACAACTTTATGTTACACGTCAAACTTCTAGAAAAAGGACTACAGACCCTATAGAAATTCAGAAGATCATCAATACCTACTTTGAAAATCTTTACTCTCATAGGATGGAAGACACAGAAGAAATGGACAGATTCCTACATACATATGAATTACCAAAGCTGAACAAAGAAGATATAAAAATCTTGAATAACCCAATATCAGCCAATAAAATTGAAAATATAATAAAAAAAACCTTACCAACAAAAAAGCCCAAGTCCTGATGGATTCACAGCTGAATTCTATAAGAAATTCAGAGAAGATTTAATACCAGTTCTTCTCAAATTCTTTAAAGAAATGGAAAGGGAAGCAATTCTCCTAGACTCATTCCTGTAGGCAAGTAATACCCTGATTCCAAAACCAGAAAATGAACTAACTAAAAAGAGATCTATGCACAAATATCCCTAATGAACATAGACGCAAAAATTCTCAATACAATACTAGCTAATAGAATACAGCAAATCATCGAGAAGATAATACACTGTGACCAACTGGGATTCATCCCAGGAATGAAGCGATAGTTCAATATATGCAAATCAATCAATGTAATATACCATATCAACAGAGCTAAAGACAAGAATCACATAATCATCTGACTAGATGCTGAAGAATCTTTTGGTAAAAGCCAACACTTATTCATGATGAAAACCCTACAGAAAATTGGTATAGATGGACTTTACTTCAATCTGATAAAAGCCATCTATGACAAACCAACAGTCAACACCATACTAAATGGACAAAAACTGAAAGCTTTCACTTTAAAATCAGGAACAAGACAAGGATGTCCACTATGAGCATTTCTATTCAACACAGTTCTGGAGACATTAGCCAGAGCAGTTAGACAAGGGAGAGAAATAAAAGGAATAAAAATAGGAAAAGAAGAAGTGAAATTATCTTTATTCACAGATGATATGATAGTCTACATAGGAGACCCCCAAAACTCCCCCAGAAGACTCCTAGAATTAATCAGCAAATTCAGTAGCATAGCTGGATACAAACGTCAACACTCAAAAATCAATAGCATTCCTATACACAAGCAATAAACATACTGAGAGAGAAATAAGGGAAACCACAACTTTCACAATAGCATCTAAACAATTGAAATACTTAGGAATTAATCTAACAAAGAAGTAAAAGAACTATACAATGAAAATTACACTACTCTGAAAAAAGAGACTGAAGAGTATTTCAAAAAGTGAAAAGATATTCCTTGTTCATGGATAGAAAGAACCAACATTGTGAAAATGGCCATACTCTCAAAATTGTTATACAGATTCAATGCAATTCTGATGAAAATGCTATTGGTATACCTCACAAACTTAGAGAAAATATTCCAAAAATTCTTCTGGAAGCAGAAGAGACACAGAATAACAAAAGGAATCCTGGAGAACAAAAGGCAAGCCGGGTGGTATCACAATTCCCAATTTTAGATTATACTACAAAGCTGTTGTGATAAAATCGGGTTGGTGTTGGCAAAAAAACAGACCTGAAGATCGACGGATCAGACTAGAAGATGCAGACACAGCTACAAAGACACCAAGCCACTTTAGTTTTGACAAAGGGGCCAAACATGTTCTCTGGAAGAAAGATAGCCTCTCTAATCAATGGTGCTGAAAAATTGGCTTTTCACATGCTGAAGACTAAAACTAGACCCAAGGCTATCACTATGCACCAAAATAATGTGAAAATGGCTCAAAGATCTAATATTAAAACAGAAACACTAGATCTAATGGAAGAGAAAGTAGGTGGAATTCTTGAAGACACAGGGGTTGATAGAGAGTTCATGAACAAAACTCAAACTGTATGGGAAATACTTCAAAGAATCAACAACTGGGATCTCATCTTATTGAAAAGATTTTGTGCATCAAAAGAAATCACCAACAGCATGAAAAGAAAACCTGCGAATTGGGAAAAAGTTTTATCCAACTATCCTTCAAAGGACTCTTGTCTAGAACATAAAAAGAATTAAAGAAAATCAGGTCCCACAAATTTAAAGACCCAGTACAAAAATGGGCATCTGAGATGAATACACACTTCTCCTATGAAGAAATACTAATGGCAAATAAACACATGAAAAAATGTTCAACATCATTAGTCAGTTGAGAAATGCAAATTAAAACAACACTGAGATTCCATCTCACCCCAGAAAGACTAGCTACCATCAGGAAATCAACCCATAACATATGCTTAAGGCGCCCCGGGGATAAAGGAACCCTTCTTCACTGTTGGTGGGAATGTAGACTGGTGCAGCCACTGTAGAAATCATTCTGGAGATTCCTCAGTAAACTAGGATTAGAGGTCCCATTCAACCCAGCTATTCCCCTTCTGGGTATTTTTTCAGAAGATCAGAAAACATACCACAGTGATATATGAGCATCTATACTTATAGCAGCACAATTTGTAATAGCTAAATCTTGGAAACAACCCAAATGTCTATCAGCTGAGGACTGGATAAAAAATATGTGGTATTTTTGTAGAATGGAGTATTACTCAACTATAAAGAAAGATAGACTCGAGGCTTTTATAGGTAAATGGGTGCAACTAGAGACCATACTCATAAAAGAAATAAATCAGGTTCACATATAAACATTGTATTTCCTCTCTACTGTAATAACCTGAAACAGTAAATAAAATCTGAAAGATACAATACATATTGCAAAAGGGAAAAGAAACTGCTTAAATAGGAAGGAGCAACTGGGATGGAGGAGGGGAGAGGAAAAAGAAAGAAGGAAGAGGGAAAAAGATATGTATATGTATATACAGGACAGCTAGGATAATTGTACTACTAATATCTGTTGGTTTATCAGAAGGAACCGCTAATGTGTAATTGTTTGACCAATCTTGCATGTCTATATCTGATTATATGTGCAACCATTTTGAAGATGACATTACGTAATGTAACAACCATTCTTAATATCCTATCACCATGTTTTGAAATTCTGTATCATTTTTATTGTTCTCTATGCTGTTCTGTTTATGTATTTATTTTTGTTATTTTGGGTTTTTTCTTTTCTCTTTAAAATTAAATACAAAATTATATGTATATATAAGGATAGCTGGGATAACTGCATTGCTGATGTCTGTAGTTTATTAAAAGGAACAGTCAATACTTAAAATTTTCTTTTTTCTTGATCAATTTTTCATGCTTGAATCTGATAATCTGAATGACTGATTTGAAGCCAACAATATGCAGTATAAGAACCATTGTTGAACTCCTACCATCTTGTATGGTGAAGCTCTGCATCATTTCCTACTTTTTTTATTACTTGTTACTGTCTTTGATTGTTTGATCAATCACATTCTTATGTCAGGTGAACTGAGCAACTTCATTCAAGATAACAATATGCAATGTAGCAGCCATTCTTAATTCCTATCATTTTGTTATGAGGTCATGTATTGTTTTTGTGTCCTTTTGATTTTGTCTTCATTGTTGTATTGTTAGTTTAAAAAATTAAAAATAAAAAAGGCTGCCTACTGTAAGATTTCAACTACATGACATTCTTCAAAAGGAATGACTATGGGTACCAGTAGTTATTAGAGATAGAGAAGAGAGAGGGATAAATAGGTGGAGTGTAGAGAATCTTAAGGGCAATGAAATTAGTTGATGTGATGTTATAATGAAAGACATTGTAGATTTGCCCAAATACTTAGAAGGTACAATACCAGGAGTGAACATTCGTATATGTTGGGAAGATAATGATGTGTCAATGTGTAACAAATGTACCACTCTGATGGGAGATGTCAGTAGTAGGGAAAGGGGTGTGTGCGTGTGTGTGTGTGTGTGTGGTTTTTGTTTATATTAGTAGTAACAGGGTTATTTACGAAATCTCAATTTTACTATAAACCTAAAATTGCTATCCAAATAAAATACGCTGAGAAGAGTATATATTCCTTTGTAGCTGAATGGGGATTTTATAAATATCAATTAAATGAGAACAGAGACAACTTCTAAACACTTTACATATCTGAGCTGAAATTGAAAAAAATCAAAATTCTTGATATTTTCCCACTTTGCACTTTCTAAAAAAAGTGTATCTATTTAGTGACATCAAGTGAAATGCTAAGGGGATTTACTGGGCTTCTTTACCTTAATAGGTTTTGAAATACAACATTTTTCCTCAGCTCTTTAAGATTTCTGAAAGATTGTCTTAATTTTTCAGCCTCTTAGCTTCTACCTTTGAGTTGGCAAATAACTTGAGAAAATGGTGCTAAATGTTTGTTTTATCTCCTTTCTCTCTGTTCTTTATAGGATCTTAGCCAAGAAAATTTCTTAGAAACTTTCTGGGATGTGTATGTGTATGTTTGTGTGTGTATGATAAAATACTACATTTTAATCTACTTTTCTGCTGTCTTCATATACTGCTGGTTGAATTTTTCTAATGCAAGATCACCTGACATCCTAGAAGTGGATTCCTCAGTCATTATTTACTGAGCATGTATGATCTGTCAGAATCTCTGTTCTGGTCTCTGTTCCTGGATGGATCTTACAATCAAATAGGCCATTCAGCTCACAGAAGGTGTATCATGAAATCTCAGTCGGTAACTGATGTTTCATTGCTAACCCATTACCTCCACAGTTGGCTCATCAACAAAGCCAAGTCAGTAAGACTCAAGGAGACTCAACTACAGGGTGCTTGAGGGTATGGCGTTAACATATTTTTTTTCTTCTTACAGGACTTGGAGGTGATAGAATCTAAGCTGAAGATACTTAGAAGCAAGAGAGGGGTGAGACATCCCCCCACCAATAGCCAAAGGCAAGAAATCAGTGTACAGGAAAGCAGGACTGAGAAATGAAGTAAACATATTCACGAATATTTTTCTAATTTTCAAGCTACTTCTGGATGCATCAATCATACGTGTAATAATAGTTTTGCTTAAGACCATCTAATTTGAGTTTTTGTCACTTAAGATCTCATTAATCCACATTTTAAACTAGAAAATCCCGTGGATACTTTTTGGTACTAATTTTATATGGCCTTTCTTTGACTTTTCCTTTGACTTTATTATTTCTTGACTATCTCTTATCTTTTGGCTTTTATAATATCAGTATACATTGGTATGATTTCTAAGGTTCCAATTTATTTAATTTAAATCTTTCCCAGGATTTTCTCTCCTTTTATCTCTCAACATTGGCATTAGTCATGATCGTATCTGTAATTCTTCATCCTATTTTATCTAAATAAATATCCCTGCATGCCTTAGCTAGATGAACACGAACCAGAATTTATACAGGAACTCAAAAGTTATTCTTGACTCACTAATTCTACCTTTTAACACTCTTTGATTTCTATTCCTTGATTACGGTTAACCCTGGGCGTCTGTAGCACTTCCACCCTTCAAAATTCATACTTAAAATTAGCAGGAGGCCCCCATCCCTCTTCTGTACTCTCGTCATTTTTTACCTGATCCCCGGAGTGTCTGCTCTTCGTTACAAAATTCACTGTGTCATTTTCTTGTACTGTACACTGAACCGCCCAGGGTGTGGTCTTCTGCTTTCTCTGGCCTCATTTGTTGATTCTCCTGTGTACTCTTTGTCACAGAAAGTTGCTAGTTCCTTAAAAATATTAGGCTTTCTTGGTTTTCTTGCACGGCTACTCTTTAAAAAGTATGATTGTGTGTGAAAGTCTGGTGAATCCATGGTTAGCACTTCAAATTACAGCTCAAATTTTTACCTTGTCTTTGGTCTTTGACACTTTTCCCAAACTCTTTCAGGCAAATTCAGGTAGTGCTCAGGACTTATACTGTTGATCTAGCATTACGGTTCTACAACATTTACACATTATGTTTGGATAGACTATAACTCTACCTATTTCTGGAATTCTAAATATTCTAGGAAAGAAAAAGTTTTACTTAATTGTTGTATTTCCAGAATCTAGAACTACAGTAGATAATAAACCAGATAATACTTTTTCTTCAGTTAGACTAAAGTTTCTTTTACACTTTCTATCTGTAACTTTATTTGGGTTAGGCATTTTTTTTTTATCTTGAAAATATCTTTAGGAAGAGCAAAGAAAGTCTAAAATAGTACAAATTTTGCATCTATTTAATACCACATAAAACTAATGACAAGCCCAATCATATTAAAAGAGATTTATTGCATTGATTTTTTAGAGATGAGTAAACTGAAGTAGCAAGATTTCAGAAACTTTCCAGGGGAAGAGAACATTATTTGGAGATTTCACAAGAAATGTCTTTTCTAACTTTGAAACATTTTGCTCTAATTCAATTGTTATTTAGGACCAAGTAGATAAATGGTTAGTGAATCTATAGTTTGTCATGTGACTGACTTTTAGGACTATTGCCAAGAGCAGTGAAGACTACTTGGCCTTTGTTACCTGAGATGAGTTTCTTATGCTTATTGAGAACCCAAGTTTCCAACCTTTCTCCTTCCCCCCTTTTTTGTTGTATTATAGAGCTATTTTCTAACTTATTGTGCAAGCCATTTATTTTATATTATTTTCTGTTTCTATCTACTTGAGTTTAATACTAGAAGAGAGGAAAATATCATCTTTTTTTTAAACTAATGAAAACACGGAATCAACAAAAGGGGCTGCTTCATCTTGTGTGACCATGTAAAGCTACAGACAGATATATACAAAATGAATTGAAAATGAATATGGAAAAATTCCTGCCAAGTCAAAAAGAAGGAAGGTTTCCAGGGCTTATCTGGTGGCTTTTCTTAGAAAAACTCAAATGTTTAAGGTAGATTTGGAGATACTTGGCTACTCAGAGCTGTTTGACAATAATGCTTGCCAAACACAAATAGGTTCTTACAAATTTAGAACCTCCATGAATAAACAAGACATCTACCTCACCCCTACCCTGTTATTACCAATTGAGAAAAGAACAAGAGCTGAAATAGAGATCTGACTTGAATTTGGTGGTAGTGGATTTTGAAATTGGCAGTATTTTTAAACCTAGTCTTGATTCTTTCTGCAGTCTTCTCCCCACAGTAACTGAAAGAAAATAAGGAAGGCAAACTCATGGTCAAGTTTTCTTTCTGGTGCAATGATTCAGGACAATTAACACATGTGTCATTGAGTTGTTTGAGTTACATACTGCTCAGGCAAGGGTTCAGAGTAGTGTGCCATGGGATAATTGCCTGTCAGGCCGAGAGAGTAAAAAGATTAACAATGATAGAAAACGAAATTGATTGTGCTCCCATCAAGATGTTTTTATTCTCTCCCACCTTTGAGGGAAATGGATACTGTTTACGCAGAAAGATAAATCACAATCACTTCTAAAAAATTAATCTGTCTGGGAAGTGTTTGGATGAGTAAAGCCCCAATTTCACTCTTTCCTTGCACAATTACCCCTTATACATTTTTCTATACATTTAATGTATGTGGTGTATGCATTTATGTGTACAGATGGTCTGTGTTTGTAACATACACATGTGTATGAGTGTATGTACGTATATGCACACCTGTATAGTTATACAACATCAGTCAGCTTATCTATCTCTCTGTCACATAGAATTATTGTACCATGATATTCTAGGCGTTTTCTTCTTCATTGGAAGTATTTTGGCTAGCTGTGGTCTTTTGCTCTTCCACATAAGCTGTGGGGCCTTGCTGGTGATTGTCCTTCTCAGAGGTTGTTCTTCTAATTTATCTCATCCCACAGTCTCACTTGCAATCTGACACCGATGCTTCTTCATCCAGTGTTGTCTGCATTCCCACCCCTTAAGTCTGCATAGCTCTGGGACAATGCAAAAGTGATAGACATCTACTAAAGCTAAGTCAGAACAGCTGCTGTACTTTTCCGCTGGATCACTCTGTGGCAGGGCCTTGAGTTTAAGACAGCTGGCTACCCTAAATGACATATGAGGGGAGACTGAAAGAATGGAGATAGAGAGACGTCCTCGAAACTCCAGCTGTTTCACTGTCACAATAGTTCCTGCTTTGGGCTCAGAGGTTTTCAATGAGCCCACCCCAGACTGGAGACTCAGCAGTAATCTTGCTGTCATTTAGCACAATGTAGTGTTCAGAGGGGTTTCCATGGAGCCAGGGTACTGGGACAGCTTAACATGCATATACACACACAACTGAAAATGTTTTTCTTTATTATTTTTTTAAAGTATAAAAGAAAAAGAACAACAACAAAAAAGAGGAAAACATTAACAAAGAGACACAAAGTAGCACAAGAACAGTATAATCAAAATTGAATTATAGACAAAGTGACGGAATTAATGATGGTTGTTGTATTACATATTGATAACTTCAAAGTGTATGCTGAGGAAAACACATATAGACATGCAAAATTAATCAAACAACCAGTCATCAAATATTCCTTACCATAAAGCAGCATAAGACGATAGTGGAACCATGTTAGCCATCCTGAATATACATACATACATACATACATACGTACGTACATACATACATACATACATACGTACATATTTGCCCCGTTCTTCCTTTTCTCCTTTCCCTCATCACATCTGTTCTTTACTTTTGAGCAGATTCCCTTCACACTTTCTAATTTGTATTCCCACTTTCAGGTTCGTACACTAGTGATGCAATACGTTGCTTGCATATGTACCTCTGATTTATTTCACTTATGAGTATGGTGTCTAATTGTGACCATTTGCCTACAAAAGCCACAAATCTGTCCGTCTTTATAGCTGAGTAATATTCCATTATATAAAAATGCCACAGTTTTTTTATCCAGTCCTCTGTGGTTGGATGTTTGGGTTGCTTCCACAATTTAGCTATTACAAATTGCGCTGCTATAAACATGGGTGCACTTATATCATGGTGATATGATGTTTTCAGATCTTCTGGGAAAATACCCAGAAGGAGAATAGCTGGTATGAATGAAACCTCTAGACCTAGTTTGCTGAGGAATCTCCAAACTGCTTTCCACAGTGGTTTCACCAGTCTGCAATCCAGCAGCAGTGCAGAAGAGTCCCTATTTCTCCACAGCTTTGCCAGCATTTGTTATTGGATGATTTCTTAATACTGGCCAATCTTACTGGGGTGAGATGAAATCTCAATGTTGTTTTTATTTGCATTTCTCAAATGACTAAAGATGTAGAACAATTTCTCATATATTTATTTGGCATTTTTATTTCTTTATCTGAGGAGTGTGTATTCATCTCAGAAGCCCATTTGTGGATTGGGTCTTTGAATTTGGACAGGTACATGTTTTTTAATTCTTTGTATGTTCTAGATAGAAGACCTTTGTCTGAGGGACAACCAGCTAGGATTTTTTTTCCAATTTGTGGGTTTTCTTTTTACTTTGCTGGTGATTTGTTTAGATGTGCAAAAACTTTTCAGTAAGATGAGGTCCTAGTTATTGATTCTTTGAAGTGTTTCCCTTGCAGTTTCATTTTTGTTCATGAACTCTCTTCCTACTCCTATGTCTTCAAGATTTTTACCTACTTTCTCTTCCAATAGATTTAGAGTTTCTGTTTTAATATTGAGATCTGTGATCCACTTTGACTTGAGTTTGGCACATGGTGATAGATTTGGGTCTATTTTCAGTTTTCAGCAAAAGGCAAGCCAATTTTTCCAGCACCATTTATTAAGCAGGCTATCTTTTTTCCAGTGAGCTTGTTCGGCCCCTTTGTCAAATATTAGGTGGCTGAATGTGTTTGTGGTTGTGGCTGTATCTTCCAGTCTGTTCCATTGATCCTCAGGTCTGTTTTTTACCCAGTACCAGATTGATTTTATTACAGTAGCTTTGTAGTACAATTTCAGGTCAGGGATTGTGATTCCACCTGACTTGTCCTTGTTGGCCAGGATTGCTTTTGCTATTGTGGGTCTCTTCTGGTTCCAGATGAATTTAAGGAATGTTTTCTCTAGATCTGTGATATATGCTAGTAGTAGTTTAATGGGAATTGCATTGAATCTGTACAACACTTTTGGTAGTATGGCCATTTTCATAATGTTGGTTCTTCCTAACCATGAACAAAGGATGTTTTTCCATTTATTGAAGTCCTCTTTGATCTCTTTTTTCAGAGTACTGTAGTTTTCATTGAATAAATTTTTTACATCCTTTGTTAGATTGATTCCTAAATATTTCAATTTCTTGGATGCTATTGTAAAACGTATGGTTTCCTCAATCTCTTTCTCAGTCTGTTTGTTGTTCGTATATAGGAATGCTACTGATTTTTGGGTGTTGACTTTGTATCCAGCTATTCTGCTGAATTTGTCAATTAATTCCAGGAGTTTTCTTGTGGAGTTTTTGGGGTCTTCCATGTAAAGTATCATGTCATCTGCAAATAGTGATAGTTTAACTTCTTTCTTTCCTATCCTTATTCCTTTTATTTCTCTCTCTTGCCTAATTGCTCTGGCTAATGCTTCCAGAACTATGTTGAATAGGAGTGGTGACAATGGACATCCTTGTCTTGTTCCTGACTTTAAAGTGAAAGTTTTTAGTTTTTGTCCATTTAGTATGATGTTGGCTGTTGGTTTGTCATAGTTGGCTTTGATCAGATTGAGGTAGAGGCCATCTATTCCTATTTTTTCTAGGGTTTTCAACATGAATGCATGTTGGACTTTATCGAAAGCTTTTTCCACATCTATTGAGATGATCATGTGGTTTTTGTCTTTGACTCTATTGAGATGATGAATTACATTAATTGATTTGCAAATATTGAACCATCCCTGAATTTCTGGAAAAAACCCAACCTGGTCATGGTGCATAATTTTCCCTATGATTCGCTGCATTCTATTTGCTAGTATTTTATAGAGTATCTCTGCATCTAAGTTCATTAGGGAGATTGGCCTATATTTCTCTTTCTTGGTTGTGTCGTTCTCTGGCTTTGGAATCAGTATACTACTTGCCTCCAGAAATGAGTTAGGGAGAATTGCTTCCTTTTCAATTTCATTAAAGAGATTGAGGAGTGTTGACATTAAATCTCTGAATGTTTTATAGAATTCTGCTGTGAATCCATCAGGGCATGGGCTTTTCTTTGTTGGTAAGTTTTTAATCACATTTTCAATCTCATTAATTAATACTGGGTTGTTCAGGATTTTTGAATCTTCCTGATTCAATTTTGGTAATTCGTACATTTCTAGGAATCTGTCCATTTCTTCTGAATTTTCTATCCTATGGAAGTAAAGATTTTCAAAGTAGGTATTAATGATGTTTTGAATTTCTGTGGGATTTGTAGTGATTTCATCCTTTTCATTCCTTATTGCATGAATTTGAGTTATTTCCTTTCTTTTTTTGATAAGATTGGCTAGGGGTTTGTCAATTTTATTTATTCTTTCAAAGAACCAACTCTTTGATTCACTTATTTTTTGTAAAGTTTTCTTCTCAATTGCATTAATTTCTACCCTGATCTTTATAATCTCCTTCCTTCTTTGGGCTTTTCATTTGGTTTGTTCTTCTTTTTTTAAAAATTTGAGGTGTACCTTTAGGCTATTTATCTGCTCTCTTTCTGTTTTCTTTATATGTGAGTTCATTGCTGTAAATTTCCCTCTGAGGACTGCCTTCATTGCATCCACAGATTCTGGTAGATTGTATTTGCATTTTCGTTTGTTTGTAGGTATTTTTAAATTTCTTCTTTAACTTCTTGTGTGACCCACTGGTTATTCAGGAGGTTTTTGTCTAATTTTCAAGTGTTTATGGAGTTCCCTTTGTCATTAATTTCCAATCTCATTGCACTGTGGTTCGATAATATTCATGGGATAATTTCAATTCTTTTGCATTTAGGTAGCTATGCTCTATGGGCTAGAATGTGGTCTATTTTAGAGAAAGACCCATGTGAAGCTGAGAAAAATGTGTATTCTGATGTTGTGAGGTGGAACACTCTGTATACATCTACTAAGTCCATTTGTTCACACTTTTGGTTCAGGTCTATTATTTCTTTGCAGAGTTTTAGTCCAGTTGACCCGTCTCTGCGTCAAAGGGTTGTTTAGGTCCTCTATTACAATAGTGTTATTAATTATTTGAGTTTTCATGTCTGTTAAGATTTGATTTACCAAGTTTGGTGCTCCAGTATTTGGTGCATAAATGTTTAGAATTGTTATCTCTTCCTCTTGCAGCTTTCCCCTAACTATTATGTAGTGGCCTTCTTTATCTCTTTTGATTGTTTTTGGTTTGAAGTTTACATCGTCTGCAAACATAATAGCTACCCCTGCTTTTTCCTGGGAACGTGCTGCATGGAGAATTGTTTTCCATCCTTTAACTTTCAGTTTATGTATTTCCATAGGCTGAGTAAAATGTGTTTCTTGTATAAGCATCTTGTTGGATTTTATTTCGTAATCCACTGTGCCAGTCTGTTTTTTTTTGACTGGTAAATTGAGGCCATTTATATTAATGGTTATAACGGTTATATGTTGACTTATTCTTGTCATGCTATTTACTTGTTTTTCCCTACTTTTGCTATCTGTTTACTTGCTTGTTCTCTTTGAGGGTTCCTTTCTGTTGTTGTTCTTGAGATTGTGGTCACTTTTTTCTCTGTCTAGAATGTCTTTTAGTACATTTGTAATGCTGGTTTGGCACTCATGAAGTCCTTCAGTTGTTCTTTGTCGTGGAAATACTTTATTTCTCCATTGAATTTGAAGGATAGTTTTGCAGGATACATCAGTGTGGGTTGGATGTTGTTTTGTCTCAGAATTTGTAATACCTCACTCAAAGCTCTTCTTGATTTCCTGGTTTCTGTTGAGAAGACTGCTGTGATTCTGATGGGCTTTCATTTATAGGTAATCTGTTTCTTTTCTCTTGCAGGTTTTAGTATTGTGTTCTTTTGCTGGATGTCTGGGATCTTGACTATTGTATGTCTGGGTGTGGTTTTATTTGGGTTATGGCTCATTGGGGTTCTATATACCTCAATTAACTGTACTTCAGCATCTTTTACTGTGCTTGGGAAATTTTTTGCTATTATTTCTGCAAACATTCTTTTTACATCATTTGTGTTGCCTCCTGTTGTTTTACTGGCTTCTATTACTCGGATATTATTTCTTTTTGACTCATCTTGCAGCTGTTGGATTGACTTTTCCTGGATCCTTGATGACTTTATGGGATCCTTCCTTTCATGCTTGCTGGCTGCCATGCTGTCTTCAAGATCTTAAATTCTATCTTCGGCTTCACTGAAGTGGTTTTGCTTTTTTCAATGGAAGTTTTCATTTCCTGGCAATCTCTTTGAGTCTGTTTCATTCACTGCAATTCTTTCTTAAATTGCTCATGTAACATTTCCATTTGTTTCCTATGTTCTTCTATTCTTTTATCTGTTTCTTCTCTATATGTGTGGAGCATTTCTTCTGTTAGTATTTTCACTTCATTTTTTGCCTGAGAGATTATTTCTGCTTTAATCTCTTCTATGGCCTGATGGAGTTGTTTCTTTACTTCAGATGTGATCATTTCAGAAATTGCAGGTATGGGGCTTCCTAGTTCTCTTATATCATTGTTTCTTGGACTTGCTCTGGGTTGGATTGAGTTCTGAGACTGTGTTTTGCTCTTCTCTGTTGTCATTTTGGATGTCAGATGAAAAGTATTGAGCTAAACTTTACCTAGGCAGCTCACCTGGCAAAGGTCCATTGCAAAGGCTGCTCCAATGGCTCCCCTCTCTGAGGGAAAATTTTCCTGAAGCTTTCTGACAAGAGTTCCACTCAGAAGGCCGCTCAGATGCTGCTTCATGGACCGAGCTCCTCCCTGACCCAAAATTCCAGGGTGGAGTGTGCACGCATGCCTCACCTGCCCCACACCCAGAATATGTTGATCTATGAATAATTGCATAGAATCTATAACATTTTGGGGGAAATTGGCATTAAGTGATACAGAGAAGAGTTTTCCAATTCAGGAAGCAAATATACATTTTTATTAATTGGAAGTCTTAGAAGTTTTTCCATAAAGTTTTGTAAATTTCTCCATAGCCAACTCACACAATTTTAGTTATCTTTTCTTAAATATCTTATATATGTGTGCTATTTTATACTGCACTTTCACATTGACATTTTTAACTAGTTATTACTAGCATATGGAAATGTTATTCTTTTTAATATTGCTTTTACTTTTAGTCCCTGGCTAGGTATAATTACTAATTGCACAAATTATAAATTGTACAAGTTGAATTTTCTATATGAGAACTTTCTTTAATATTTCTGGCTAGTTATGTCTTCTTTTCTGAATATACATTTTAGCATGTAGTCACTTGCGCCTGTCATTTCATTTGCAAAATCTTGAAAGTATCAACTCAACTGTTTAATGGTTGTGACTAACCCTAATTAAGCTTTGTACTTACTTTAGAAATTTTTACATATTAAGGGAATATATATTTCACCCAAATTTTTAAGCTTTGGACACAAGGTTATTCACAATATTTGCTCAGCTTTTAAATGTCTGCTGATGGTGTAGTTATATCTCATTTTTATTTATAATATTGTTTTTCTTGTTTTCTCATTTTGGATTTACCAATATTAGCAGAGAATTGGCAATTCTGACAAATTTTTAAATTTGCTTTTTTTAAAGTCCTTTTTTTCTTACTTCATTTTGGAAGTTTTTTTAATGTTTAATTTTTAACTTGGCTACTATGAATAAGGGTTTAAATGAAAGTGAGAGTGAAAATATCTCTTCATTTGCTTGGAAAAATTCATATACATATGTAATTGCATAGAATCTATATAACTTATTTGAGAAATATATATGTACATAATTGCATGGATCCTATAACTTGTTCGGGGGATATATATATATATATATATATATATATATATTCAGAAAAGAAAATAGTATATAATACTCAAAAAATGAAATACTTATGAATTAATTTAACTAAAATGATGAAGGACCTATACATTTTATGTATATATAGCTACTTTATGAATATAAATGTATTTATGTTATATTTATAGATATAAATGTAATATAAAACTGTATGTTATATATATATTTCTGTAATAGCTCCCAGAGTACACATTCCCACTATTTATTTTAGTATTTCCTGTATCCTAGGGGCCGGGGATATAGCTCAGTGGCACAGCACCTGCCTAGCAAGTGCAAGGTCATGAGTTCGATTCCTGATAATGTCCTACTCTTTTCTCCGCTCCTACTGGAACTTTTAGGTTAGACTAGTTTGAGTATTAGTCTCTTCATACCTGTTTGTCCCACTGATCTATGCTCTGATTGGTTTCTCTAGTGTCATCATTCAATTAATTGATTTTCTCTTTAGCTGTGTATAATCTGCTTTTGCGTACATCCATTTAGCTTTTGTTTTCTATAATATTTTAACTTTTGTAGGTTTTTAACAGTTTCTTCTCAAATTATTTTGCTCCTGACTCATATTACCAATCTTCTACTTTGTTTAATCATATTAAAAATAAATGGCCAAAGTATCATGCCTTCTGAATTTAATGTTTAATGTTCATTGTTTAAACTCTGAATTTAATGTTTAAACTCTATGTGGGGACAGTTCTGTTCTGTGTGGTCTCCTTGGCTCTTCCTCACAATAATGTACCCTTGGATACTTACTCCCTAAATTGAAATTTCACTACAGAACTTTTAGACCTTCAGTAAAAATATGTTGTTCCAAATAGCATTGATGTTTGCTTTTGCCAGGTATTTGGAGGCCTTGCCAGACTAAGACGACATCCAGGAAACTCTTGACTTGAGGCTTTTCTGACCCTAATGCAGTACAAACTTAGCCTGAAAACAATATTAAAGTTAGCTTTTGGATAAAACATTTTGAGGAAGTTGTTTTATTCATTGACTTAAATTTTTATATTACTAATTTTCTCCTTTCTTGTAGTCCTTCTGGGTGGGGAAAATAGGGTGATGGCTTTGTGATGAGTAATATTTAAGTGGGGTGACATCCTATTAGAATCCTCACTTTGAATGAATCCTGAACTTTTTGTTCCCATGACTCAAACTTCATAGAGCTAAAAACCCAAGGTTTAATTTCCCTGGTTTATGTAAATGTTCCCAAGTGGAAACTATTTTAGGCAATCATCTCGTCTCTCTAGATTCTTGCCTTACCTTGGTTTCAATCCAAATATTCCTTATGTTAAATTTAAGTTTATTTTTAAAGGTTTTCTATCTGTCAATTTAAATTGATTTCAACAAGATGGTCTACCAATGTTCTTAAAACACCACAGTCTTGAAAATGGAAATGTAATGCTCTTTCTTCTCAACCATTTTACAAATATTTACTGCCATCCTCTACTGTCCTAGTGATTTCACAATGCCCTGGATGCAGAGTGAATAAACTGTAGGCCCTGAGTTCAAGTTAATCAGTCGAGAAAAGAGAAGAGTTCCTATAAACACAGTACTGTAGCATATAGGACAGCAGCCAAAGAAGTATGCGATGTTGGAGATGAGATGAACCCAGCTTGTTTGGCACCAGTGCAGTTGGCTTTACAGAATGATTTTGGAAGGAGTTGATGTCTGATGAATATAAACATGAGATGAGTTTTGTGAAGGCAGATACCTAATCTGAGTTTATCAGTACTACATTCATTCTGCTCGGTAAAATGCATTGAAAGTTAGCAAATGTTTCAATAAGATGCAATTAAAACTGGACTACTTTATTGCTTTTGCCTGAAAGAATAAGGACTGCGACTGGTTTCCAAACATGTGTCCTGAATTTCTCTAGACTGTTCTCTGCTATGAGGCATCATGTCTTTCTTAGATATGGTAGGATAGAAGAAGAAGGGAGGTGGCTCTGAGACCCAGAGGGTCAAAAGCCGAGGACAGAATGAGTGATTCATATATGCACATTTTTCATTATTTAATATTCTCAGTTATCCTTGGAATTCCTTTAAAATAGGAAGGATGAGTTCTCTCTGAATCTTGAATGTGTACTTAAGTAATCATATCTTAATGGAAAGAGCTGTGGAAACAGAAATCCTGACTGACTCTCAGTTGCTACTGTTTGTTTCCTGCATAAGCTCTTTCAGCCTGATTGTCCTTATCTACAAAAATGAAATCAGTAAAACTTCCTTGCAGGATTTCAACTTTTAGAAATAATAAATGTGCATTTGTATAAAAATATTGTACACAAATTATATAGCAAGTGTTTTGTTTATGCAGTAGTTTAGTATAAGTACTATATAGTACATAAATAAACTGTATAAATATAAAAACAAGAACAATGAACATATGCAGCATTATTGACTGTGTTACTATCATTATTCTTGTAATAGATCTGCATATTTGCCTAGCTGACCCAGGAAATATTGAGAGGAATCTGGGCTCATAAGTATCTGTTATATCTAAGTCTACTCTTTAAACACGTGAAGAAATCAGGTCTGGAATATCTATCATAGTCTGTCTGCATCTATCTCTCCTTCACCTTGTGCTTCTTTGCAGGGGCTCTTCATCCTTCTTTTTGATGTCCTTTTTTCAATGTCATTGAGTCCTTGTTTGAGTACCAGGAAGACTGACTATTATTTAGGGAATTTGTCCTTCCTCTTTCATTGTCTCCCCTACACTCAAATCCCTCATGCTTGATCTCAAAGAGTCCTGAGAAAGAAGTGGCCCCAGCTGGCTCTAACTTTCACAAATGACACTTCATGGCATAGAGGAAAGAGTTGAAACTATTTCAGTGGATGAAATTGTCAGGGGACAGAAAGCAAACAGAGGAGAAAAGAAAGTCAAGCACAGGGCCTTGCGGATTGCTTATTTTTAGATGATGGTGGGAAAACAAAGAGGCAAAAAAGGAGAAAGAAGGACAGGTCAGAGGAGAGGAAGCATGACATAACAGAAGAGTGGAGAGGGCTGTCCCAGGAGTTACCGTGGTGCTGAGGAAGGTGGTGTGGGAGAGTGCTGTGAGACGGGAAGGAAGTAAATTCTGTATCACACTAATCAGGCCAGGGAAATGATGGTAAAGGCACAGAACTCATCCTGCAGATTATGATTTCCGGAATCTTGCCAGCAAACAGGAGAAAGGGGAGCAAACTCGATGGAATTGGGGGATCAGGCCAGGAGAGAGTAAGCCTAAAATGGAGAAGATCAAAGGTGCATGAACACAGGAAACACAGGAATGAGACATGTCACAAAAAGCACTGCAGCAGGAGATAGCCGGGGAAGAAAGGACAGAGAGCAGAAAGCAACCAGGGGAGATTTTTGGTGGAGGAGTGGCTGCGGACGGCACACAGCGAGACACAGTGTAACACGGTGACTGAGAGTGCTGACCCTAGGAGCATACTACAGCTCTGTCACTGACTTGGAGAGCTCATGGCTGTCACTTGAGCACCCTGAGCCTCATTTTCTGTTCTCTCTCCCAGTGCAGTGGGAAAAATGACAGTTAGGAAATTGAAGGACTGAATAAATTAAAAGTTAAAGCCATCCCTACCCAGCAGTCATTACTGATTATCACTAGGGATGGCATGGGTGTTCTCTGTAGTTTGAACTAAGAACATCACAGGAAAAGGAAGGTGGGGAGGAAGAGCCTGAGAACGAGGACCTTGCAAAAGGTTAGGTCACAGGCTCCAAGCAGGTAAGGGCCCAAGTGGAACCTGAGCATCACTGAGCTGGACTGTGAACAGAGGGATAGTGGTAGGAAGAGAGGTCACATGAGAAGAAAGATCCTTGAACTTAACCTAATTGTATATGTGAACAAAACATAAAAACAGGAAACAAATCACCTGAAGAGCAAATTGTGAGTATTTTCAAGTAGCCAAAGTACTACTATTCTGTAACTTACAAATGGTCCAGGAGAAGTTTCTTCCATCTTGCTATTTTTCTGGAGGAACTTAAATAAATGAACAGAGAAAACCAGGTAGTGGTTCACTGAATGCCTACTATAAGATTAGAATACACTGTGTCCATGGATTAAATGAACTTACAGCCACAGATGGCCAGCTCAGAGGTCCTTACTGAAGAGCACCTGCCATGGTGATTAGCATTCTTAACAAATGGTGTCAGCAATAGTAGTAGGAAAATCTATTTGTTTGTACATGGGGTGAATTTTAATTTTTTTCTATGTTATGAAAACAGAGACAATGGGTACATAAACCCTTTATGGAGACACTTAATTGCAACTGTGATATATGTCATTTAAAAGGGTGATTATTTTAAAACTGAATATGAAGCACTGTTAGGCTTTCTGTTGATCTTTGTGTTTTGAATTTAAATTGCTGGGATAGATCATGTTGCAGTTAACATAGCTGTGCAGCAGGAAACAGCAACTCTGTTTATGACAGCCTGTCCACAAGGAGTGAGAAAGTGTCTCTTATAACATGGTTATATTGCATTGATTTGCCTTTCAAGCATTTATTATTTATTTATTGTATGTGCTGTTTCTTAAAAAATGAAAAGCATGACACAAATTCATGGCTATTTCCAGCTTCTGGGGAGCTGGAGAGATGCTAAGTGTATATTTATGGGGTATTTATTTCTTAATATATGCAATGGAGTTGATCCAAGTGATTTGACTTTGGAAGGAGGATATAAATCTCTACAGGCACAAGTGGAGTTAAGGTTTGCACTAAATCTTTTCCTAAAATACCTCAAAGCAAATTATAAAAACTTCCTCTCGGTGCGTCAATTTAAGTCTACCATTATTGGTGGCCAGGGACGAGACATGGCTCCCGGACCACTCTGTGCTCCCCATGGCATCATCACCAACCAGGATTTGATGTATGGAGGAAGGGTCCCATTTCCCCTACTGCATCTTTAAAAAAGAACTTTGGCCTTTCCTTTTGCTTGCATTTAAGTGAAACTATCACCATTTCAATAACGGTTAACATTTAATAGTGATTACCATGCACTAGGTGTGGTGTGCCAAGTATTTTCTGTTTGGTGTCATTTGATTCTCACAGAAACCACATGACTGGCCATCATCCTCCCTCTTTTCCAGGTGAGAAACTCATACTCTCAGAGACTATGTGACTTTCCAAGAGTTAACCAGTTGACTATTGGCAAATGCTAGCCAACCAATCAGGTTCTCTTGACTGAAAAGTCTGTCTTTTTCCATTAAAGTATTTCCTCAAATTCTTACCTAACACTATTCACCTTAAGGAAGAGTGCAAAGTTGAGAATTTTGGGAATATCTTTTTAGACCTAAGACCCTTGTTAAAACATAACCCTCGCTTACCTCCTTGAGACCAAGTAGAAAAATATAATGTGTACTCATTCATTCCCTCACTCATCCAATAGACTCTTGTTGCCAATTTATTTTTTGTCAAATTTTGCAGTAGGAACTTATCATAATGAGACAAAATGCTGTTCCAGTCCTCAGTTGTTTAAATTTGTTAGGGAGACAGGCAATTAAAACACTTAATGTAAAATTGGTAAAAAAAAAAAAAAAAAAAAAAAGCATTAGGTGTTCCTTTCAATAAACCAATACAAGTTAATAGTATAATTTTTATCTTAGCTATCTTGTGTGTGTGTATATATATATATATACTTTTTCCCTTCCTTCTTTCTTTCTTTGCTTCTTTCCCTCATCTCAGTTTTTCTTTCCTTTTGAGCAGTTTCTTTCCCTTTCACAATATCTACTGCACCTTTCAGATTTTATTTACTCTTTCAGGTTCTTACACTAGGGAGACAATATTCTTTAAAATAAAAAAATCGGGCTGGGGATATAGCTCAGTGGAATAAACGCTTGCCTAGCAAGCGCAGGGTCCTGAGTTCGATCCCCAGTACCGCAAAAAAAAAAAAAAAGTAAAATAAAAAAATCCCTATAAATCAGAGATTATGCCTTTCCAAATAAAGATATACTAATAAATAATAGTAAAAAAAAAAACACTTAATGTGCAGGTACTGTAAAACTTTTCACAGAATGGCAATGCAGAGAGACATTCCAGAGGGACTGAGATCAAGCTGGGTCTCAGACCAAAAGCACTAACAGAAGAGAAGACAGAAGTTAAACACTCCCGCCCCCCCCCATTAAAATCTTTGCTTTAGTTAGCAGCTACTTTTCAACTCATTCACTTGCACCACACAGCATCAGCAGTTTGATGGAGCAAACTCCTCCTGGCAGAAGAGAGAGAGAAGAGGACAGGAGAAGAAAGGAGAGGGGAGGAGAGGGGAGGAGAGGACAGCAGAGGAAGGCAAAGAGAAAACCAGAGAGAAAGTCTCCTCAGATTTTACTGCAGCATGCAACTTGGCATTGTCTTTTTATCTGGTTTGGGAAATTACACCTTTTCTCAGGAAATGATTGTCATTTTTGATGTTCTGAGAAGGAGGTTGACAGTTGAAAGACTGTTGAACTTTTCTGAGATTATACACTGTCACTCCCTCCCTCTATCCATAGTCCTTTGCTCTCCCAGGCTGACATCATCAGCCAATGCAAATTTCCTGAATAGATTGGGTTTTGAACACAAAGGCTGCCGCGGGCCTGGGAGGATGGGCAGAAGTGAGTAGCAAATTAGACAGCCAACAGTTCTTCCTGGGCGCCTGGCTAGAAGGAGAGCTGCTGCGCAGTGAAGTTCAGGGGTAGCTGAAAGTGCTAGAAGAATAAATTACAAAGGGAGGGCTGTACAGCTTCAGCGGACTTCAATGCCACCATGGCATCATCTCGATCACCGTGCAGCTTGCTTTGCCAATAGCGGTGCGTCTGGCGAGGGAACTCTTTCCTGTGCCCTCTTCCTCCCATAGTCATACACAGGGAATTTAACATACACTATAAACTCAAAAGTGTATGTTCTAATAGATTTTACACCGTAAAGGGTGAAATAATACTTCCACTAAGACGATGGGGACCTTTTCTCTACCTCTCCCTATGAGTCATTCCCATCTCTGTCCAGTACTGTCACAGATACTTTGTTTTTCACTTTTTCCATGCCCGGGCTTTTTTTTTAGAACCCTCACGACAGATTAAGTATTGTTTTCTCTTCATTCTATTCTCCTTGACTTGCGTATTGTCTCAGGCAAACCTCATCATCTTAGGACACTGAGTCAGGCCAGCTTGCTTTTCTATATGCGCACACACCCTTCCTCCCGGCACAACCCAGTGCAAAGACACATCCGGGTATCGGGGCATGGTTGCTTTTATTGGGAGCTGTGGAAGTGCTTGGAGTTCTCTCCCTCTGAGGTTCATACTTTCCCTTCTTTAGATTTGTAGTCATTTTGTTTATCTTTTTCAGGGTGATTTTATGTATTCCCACTCCCTTGCCTTGACTTGATCTGAGTATTTACTGATGGTGTGATACAACTGTAAAATACAAAGAGAAGCTTGGTTAAATCGTCTTTCCCTTCTGCCACTTGAATACTTTCTTCCTAGGAAAACATTTGGTTAAGGAAGGAAAAGTAAAAATCATTGGAGAAACAGCTTTGATCTAAGATCCTGTTCATTTTGAAGCAGCTAATTTAAGGCACATGTGAAATTTTTTCTACTTTTAATATCAGGTTGTATGTCAATGATTAGTATGACTTTTCATCTCTCTCTCTTCAAGGACAGGGTTTGGTTCCATCTTAAAGCTTAACATATACCAAGCTTTGCATAAAGATTCTTGAATATATCATTTCCCAGGAGTGCCAGAGTTCTAATTTTCTAATTTTTCCAGTAACTATAAAATGCATACTATCTGAATCCAAATCATATCATATTGTATTGATTTGCATGGCTGTATCAGAATTTAAGCAACTGTTCCACACATCCAGTGCCCTTTTAAATTGTGAACATGTTTTGTACAAACACATATTAGAACATTCAATTATGCAACCAACTTGAGAGAATGCACTTGAAAATATGAACATATGTGATTTAAAAACAGAAAGGTAAAAATTAGCATCTCCAAACCACCAAGGAAACACAGAGGATTTAAGACCTGAGCTGTGTCTGTATGATACCACACAAAATGCTAAGAACAGTTAAGCCAAATTTTGGACTGAGCTCCTGTCCTAATCCAGACTTATTCTTTAAGCATCTGGAGCCTGGGCAGAGGGATGGACTAGCTACTCTTTGTAATCAACCAAAAAGAGCAAATAAGATGCCTAAAAGTATTTTGTCCCTTGATTCCAGAGCAGAGTAGGAAATAAAAATGTACAAAGTCTGCATGCTAAGCACAAGGACAGAGGTGCTGTCCTTGAAACAGAGAAGTAGAGAACCTCCACGGGAATCACACGTAGCATTTTCCCGAGGACAGCAACAGTGCTGCAGTAGGAAGGGGAGAATTTTCCCTTGAAATGAGTGACCAGAGCTGTGCCATGGAAACTCCTTAGCTGCTGCCTGGATGAGATGTTTAGAAGCCTTACAAAGGAAGAAAAGCATCATCTTCAGTATGAATAGTAAGAAAATAGCAGAGAAAGATTAGAAAGTACCTGTAGGTAGAAATGGATGTCCGAGTTTATCTTGATGATGAAAAGGGGAGGGAATTGAAAGAATAAACCCTGGATGAAGTCCTTTTGAGGAAGGCTGAAAAATTTAGATGTTAAGATATTCCTTTATCTCAAGGAGGGTTCTGCCCTCAGCTTCCTAATACATATGAAGTAGCTCTCTATAGGGGTTCATGGCTTGGCATCTTACTAGGGAAAGTTAGATATTATCTAGCTCCTTGTATTTCTTTAGAGTTTTGTTTATACCATACAGAAAAGATCAAATGAAAATTGAAACGTAAATCTGAATAGTTTTCTACACCTGGCTGCTCATAAAGATGCACTAAGCCTGGATGGATTATTTGGAGTTCGTATGGTGGGAATGGGTTCGGCTGCAATGGCATATCAGAGAGGGAACATGTGAGTTATGGAATAACTGAGCCTTCAGTCATTCACTCACTCACTCATTCATTCTTCAGGACACATTTATTGAGAACCTCCTGCGGGAGAGACATTGTGCTACATCCTAGATAAATTGTACAGGGTGAAAATGACCAGGTCCCTATCCTAATTGGCACCCATGGATTACAGAGGGAGAAACATTCTAGCTATGCTGCCTGCAGTCTCATCCATGTTTTGTCCTCTTCCCTGTGTAAGTACATGTCATGGATGTGACTCAGACTGAGGCCTCTGTACATTCCCGACAGCTGATCTTCAAGGTCAAACTCACGACCTCTCCTTTTGCTCTTAGTCTAGTGTCCTGTTCTGCCAGGGCCAATTAGCTACAAAGCACCATCTCTACCAAAATGCATCCACACTCTCTTTGTAATCACTTTATTTATTACCAATAAATGATCCATCCCTTAGCTTTTGAAGCAAAGACTTGAGCTCTTTACTTGTCAAACACATTTCAGGAAATTAGGTGAAACAGTTTTATTCTTGGTGCTGGGCTTTGTAGAAGGCCTGATGTGCAAGGTTTCTTGGCTTCAAGAATGAGTATTGAAATTGGAGACCTAACAATTAACATGATGGGGTGAATACACTAACACTGCTTTGAAGATTCAGGGTCTTGGAGTGCTGTAGGATCAACGAACTAGTGTATTAATACTCCCACATGATGGTCCTTGTAAATGAATAATAAAACTTGAGGCCACACTTCTAGTGTTGAGTTCTTTAACATGAAATCCTTTTAGGACCTTCATTTTTAATATTTTGCCTCTTTTTTGTAGTGGAATAAATTCTGGTTCATCAAGTAATACAGAAAATATAGTTCTGGTTATTTCAAATCTGAAGAATTGCACTGGAGGGGCTGTTATCATTTACTGCGAAAACTGACATGTGGATACTCTACCACATCCACATTTCAGCCACATAGTTAAATGCACCCTTGGTGATGCAGAATGAATTTTTCCTCACAAGTCATTTGTAGTTCAGGCAGTGCAACGCACAATCCAGTCAGGGAAGCCACGACTTCCAAATCTTATTTACTGCAGAACATGCAAGAGAAGCTTTTAAAAAAATACTGCATCCTGGGCTCTATCTCAGACATACAGAACAAGAAATTCTGGAGGGAGAACCTTCAAATCTGTAACAACAACAACAACAAAACAGCTCTGGGTGAGTCTGGTACACGAGGTCCACAGGTTTGCCTTTACATGTTAGCAGAGCAGAAGTGGTATGTGTGAATCTATCGTTCTTTGACCCCAAGTATGCTCCTGACGGTCATGACAAGTGTAGTTAGCGATTCTGCTGATGCCACTTTTTCTCCCTCTCTAGCTGTGTCTTAGATGTATTGTAATTCAAACCACAGCTCTATCTCAAGTATTGGCAGGGAAGGTAGCAGGTAGCATTACTCACTTACCCAATGTCCTTTCCCCCCAGAGTTTCTACCAGGAAAAGACTGAAAATAGGGTATATACATGTGTGTATTTGTGTACATACCCAGTATGTTTTTTCCTGGAATAATAACAGCCTGTTCGAGAAGTCCTTTCACTCAGATTACAGCAGAAGGGCCTGTAGAAAGCATCCTTAGGTCAACTGCCATTTCGTAAGCTTCTCGGTTTGAATAATTCAGCTGTGGTTACTGTGGAACCGCAAGCCTTGTTCACTTTGCAGAGGAAAATTCTAATGGTCCCTCAGTGTCCCCAGAGTGTGGAAGAGCTCATTAAAGGAAAAGTACTGCTCTCCCAGTGGAAGACACAAAGCCAAGCGCAGAATGTCCACTTCAGGCTTTCAGCTGCACCTTCTGTTCGGCAGAGCTTGCACTTTGAGGCTGGGGATGATCTGTGAAGTGTTAAGATGCCTTTTGCTGGAAATGGTTATTATGTTTAGGTCAACTCAGTGCCAGGAACTTGACATTTTGGAACAAAAAGCCCAGGTTAGTGTTTTTTTTTTAGGATGGGTGAAATTATGTGTCTTTCCCATTTATTTAACACTATTTTTGCCCTTCTGCTGCTAGGACGTATGTCTATACATCCATCTAGTTCTAAGAGAGGATTACTCCATTTTACAAAAGCAGAAACCGAGACTCTGGGTAGTCACATAAACACTGAGATAAGTAAAAGAGCCTGAATCTGAGCCAAATTCTAACTCTAAACCTCAGGTTTCATCACTAAGTGAGGCCGTATAGCATGAGCTTTGTGGTATATGGACCTTGATTGCTGTTATCTAAGTATCCCCCAAGAACCAAGGGTATCGTAGCTTGCCATTCCAGCTGCAGGAGGTTCTGAGCATGCCCCTTGTCCAAGTACTGCTGCCAGAAATTTCCAACTCACTAGGTGACCACAGCTCTGCTCTCTTTTATTTGGGTTGATGAGTTTCTGGACTATTACTGAGAAAATGTACCTGTGCCCCACCTCTGTGAGGTGAGTTGGGAGACAGAAATCAGTCCCGAGGCCTGGGTGGGCTGATGCTGATTGAAAGCAGACCACGGCCAGGACTTGGGAGGGTAAAGCAAGGACTGTCTGCCAGTGTTAGTGCTGGCCCACCCTGACTATTGAGAAACTGAGGCAATATGAGTTGAAATTTTCAGGTTTATAAGGGAAATTTGTAAAAAGTTAATTCAGCAATTGACTCAAAGCTCCATTTTTGACTCATTTGTAAAAGCAAAGTACTTTATTGATTGAAGGTGTTAGCAGGTTGTAGGGTTCTGTAGGCTTTTGCTGGGAATTCTTTCCAGGTTCTCGGTCTCACTGAACAAAGAATTGGACAAGATATGTGAAAAAGGTAGCAAAACTTTATATATATTTAAACTACAAAAAGAAGTGTGCTCTGCACACAGAGCAGGCCACTGAGAAAGCTCACAGTGTTCACAAAGTTAATGGCAATGTCTTTCATACCCCCATTCTTCAGGCTGTGTCAGGTCCAGGCTATCCTCGCAAAAACCAGAATTAAAAACAGCAAATTCTGATTGGTCCCAAGGCTTGGGAACTGTTTTCAGCATATATGTCCGAGATCTCCGTGATTGACAGGTCACATCCACCTGTCCAGCCATTAGGCCATGCCCTAATCTCCTGCCTCAAGGGCACTTTACAGATGAACTAACTCAGCTTTATTTCATGTTGGGCAAACTAAGGATTAGAGAATGATTGAACTAGAGGTATCCATATAGTGGGAGAAGAGAATGAGTAGAACTTCAGTTTCCGAAGAGGCAGGGGAGGCCAGGTCCTCTGTGCTTCATCCTGCTCCTCCCTACCAGGGGTCAATTCATTTGGGGATGCTATCTTCCAAGATGGAGGAGAGAGACTTGGGCATAAAGATGTGGACCTTGGAAAAGAGCAGGTGGCAGGTGTGAGACAGTAGATGAAGCTTAAAATAAAAGCACACAGCACAGGGATCCAGCTGGCAGGCAAACTGTACCAGCTATGGTTGTGTCCAGAGTTGCCTTAGGGCCTGGGGGTGACATCCTTAATTTCCAGGCTCCAGGAGATTGTGAAGTTTCTGGTAATGAAGCCAATTGCATTTCTCCGAAAAAAACCTCGCAGTGTTATTACATTTTTTCCCTCTGTTTTATTGCCTCAACTTTCACCATCCATATGCAAAAGCAGCTGTTTAAAAGCCTGAGAGGTTCTCTCCAAATTACTTTTGCATCTGTGAGCTGCCTTAAAATTTGATCCCCAATGTCAGTCCTGACAAGACTTCTTCCACTACAGTGGGAAAGGCAGTGTTTCTCCACCAGAAAGTGCTGGCTGGGTTGTGTCGCTGAAGGAGCCTGGCTCCTCAAAGCACGTCACAATTTTCAAGGGAAAAAGGACACGGCAGAAGATGAAGTGATGATTGATTTTGGTGATGGTCAGAGGTGCTTTTGGAAGCTAATTCTCAAATTTTGGTGTCCATGAAATTGTTTAGAGAGCTTGTTAAAAATGTGTGTTGCTAGGGCCCACCATCTGACCTGAAGTTTTTGACACAGAAAACCTAGACTTAGAAATCTGCCTGCTTAGGAAGGACTCTGGGTGATTTGGTTGTGAGGAATTCTTGTCCTGCACTTGGAGAAATACTCATTTAGAGACTACTATTCAGAGGGTGGTGCTGACAACTGTATGGACAACACAGGGAGCTGTTACAAAAATAAAATTTCTGACTCTCATCCTGAACCTCTCAGAACCTCCACTGTGAAGAGACAGATTCTCAGGAGATAACTTGTGTACAGTAGGGTTTGAGAAGTACTAGTTTAGAGGATGCATCTGTTCATTAGGATTGCTATAATAAAACACCACAAACTGTATGACTGCAACAACAAAAAAATATTTTCTAACAGTTCTGCAGCCTAGAAGTCCAAGATCAGGGTTTCCTCAGGGTTGGTTTCTTCTGAGGGTTGTGTAGCTTGCAGATGGCTATATGCTCTGTCTTCATATGGTTTTTCCTCTGTGTACACATCTCTGGAGTCGGGGTATCCAACTTTCTTCCTCTTATAAGAACATTGATGGAATCAGATTAGGACCCACTCTCATGGTCCCATTTCAATGTAATCACCTCTTAAAGTTTCTATCTCGAAATGATTGACCTTCTAGAAGGTAGGGCTTAAGTGTAAGTATTTTTGAGGGACACCATTCAAGAAGGAAAAGACTGTCACTAGTTCTGCCTATATGAAATTTTGTCATTGGAAAGATTCCTGAGAAGTCTGGAAACTTAGATCCAATGGGAGCCTGGACCCCCTAAATTTTTCTGATAACTTTTTCCACCATTCTGGTGAATGGTGCTATCTTTGACCCTCCAGGTCCTAGCTGCCCTCTGGCTTCCTACCCACATTTAGTGACCTCATTCTACCATATTTACCTCTTCCCTCATTCCAGTACAACAGTTGTGACTTCTGCTACCTTTCACCTTGCCTCATCATCCTCACACCAGGTGCAACCTCCCCCCACCCAACCACACAGCAAGCATCAGCTCCTTTTTCTTAATTTTATCTTGGCCTCTCCTCTTATTTTCCAAGCCAAGTCCTTTATCTATAGTAGAAGAATGCTTGTAGAAACTGAAATTCTTGTTATTCTCTTGCTTGTTCATAGAGGACATTGCCCTGAGGAAAGAATGTAGGCAGTCGTAGAGTTGAAGATGCGGGTCAGCGGTAGAGTATTTGCTGAGAGTGAGTGAAGCACTGAGTTTGACCCTGGCACCCCCCTCCACTTGCGCATGCGCATACACTCCACCACCACCACTGTCATCTTCATCATCGTCATTGTTGTGTTGTGGTCACTGTCATCATCCCAGGAGTTTACAAGGCTAATCATTCGCTTCCCTTGCCGTCTCCCTCTCTCTCGTCCATCCCCTACTGGAATTGTCCCCATTATGCTCTTCTCTGCCTATGCTCTTTCCTTCTCCCCAAAGCCTCACTTACCTCCATCATATCATGTACAGTAGGTAGGTGGCTCTCTTCAGGCCTCCTGATGCCCACAACTCATTACATTTTTTCACCTCTTTATTTTCTTCAATGGACTAAAATTTCCTTGGAGGTCCAGATTACCCTTCACATAGCACTATACTTCTGACACCCATGTCGCGTCTGGACAGCCACAAGCTCACACGTCTTTCACTGATGTGTTAGTGGGGGCATTTCTTGTATGAAACACAAAAGCTTGGGGGATGCAGAACCTGAATATGTGGACTGGCTGTCACAAAAATACACTTAATATTTAAATTTTAAAAAATTATCACAGTAAAAGACACATCACCATGATACTTTGCCTCTCTTTAAATGCACTTATCCCATCATCCTTGCCACTTTCTAAAGCAGCTCTGGAAGTGTTCTTTCCTGAGTGTCTTTAGGTGTGCTCTCTTGGCTTGCTTCTGTGCCCTGAAGAAAGTCACAGTTTTTACCTTTCATGGTCTTAGTGCTTTTGGGGAAGAGCAGAAGTTGTGGGATACCAGATGTGATGGATACGGTAGATGAAGACACTCTGCCATGTTTTATGAGCCTGTATTTCAGAAAGACGGGCTCATAAAACATGGCAGAGTGTCCTCATCTGCTGGATGGCACTTGGCCACAGCACTGACTATTTTTATCACACCTCATAAAGAGTCTCATGAAAGAGGACTTCCAGAAGTGCTTCAGAAAGGGGCAGGGACAATGGGATAAATGTATTGCAAGAGTGAGGGACTTTGAGGAGTATTCATGCCACTGTGCTCTTTACCGTAATAAATTTTTTATTTAAACATTCTCAATGAATTTTTATCACCTCTTGTACAAATAATTACCACTAGTGTGATATTCTGAGGAAGAAACTTTCTAACTGGATAGGAAAACACTCGAAGTTCTCCTGAAGATGTTAAAAGTTCAGCTCCTTGAGAGAATTGTTCTCTAACCATGAGTATAACAGA
Source organism: Dinomys branickii (assembly GCA_004027595.1). Taxonomy (NCBI): domain Eukaryota; kingdom Metazoa; phylum Chordata; class Mammalia; order Rodentia; family Dinomyidae; genus Dinomys; species Dinomys branickii. The sequence continues at coordinate 43,366 of PVLD010008661.1, forward strand.
GACAAAGGGACAGGGGCATTGGAAACAAGGGTGGATGCTGAGCTATCCTGCACTGTACCACCTGTCAGACCTGCCCGTCCTCTGGGAGTGCATAGAGTCAGCTTTTCTTAGGAACCCCTATGAATCCAGGCCTGCCTCAGGGAAAAACGTATCAGGGCTGTCTTCCTTCCACATCAACTCAGGGAAAATAGTGGCCTTGTGTTGTACTGGATCTTCTTTCTAAAATAGCAGTTGTCCTGGAGGCTCAGAGGGTCATTGCTGATGTGTCTGTGGAGTATGCAGCATGGAAGTGAAGAAGTTCAAGCCAACCTGTGAGGCTCACTCAACCCAAGAGCTTGCTATTGCTCCTGATTGCAAAACTGTACTCCATGCCTTGCAGACCACATCGCAGCCCCCTCTCTCATGTCGTCCTCCCCCACTCTTCTAATCCTTGTTCACCCACAGGCAGTGGCTTAAGTGTGTCTTCATCACTGCAAAGCCTGAATGGCTAAGAGTCTCTTCACTTCAGCTCATCAAAGTGCAAAGCTCTGGTTCCTGTCCTCTCCCCACCATGTTTCCCGCCCGTGGTCTCCCCAGATCTGACTTCCCCATCTCACGTTTGTCCTGATGCCAACATCACCCAGGGGCAAGGGCACTGTGAAAATCTTATTCCCAGCCTTCTTCCAGTTGCTGAGACCAAACTTCTCAGAGTCATCCTTGTTGTCTCTCCTACTGGTCACTGCCAGTGCATTCACTAAGTCTGATCAGCTCTGCCTTCGAAGTAGATCTAAAGTCCAGTCACTTTCCACAGCTCCACTGCTACCATTGTCTCTTCCTGGAGATTAATAGGTCCGCTTTCCACACCGATCACTTGTTCAGCCCATCACCTGTGAGTCTTGGCTGCTTCTACCTCTCTGACTTCCTCTCCATCCTCTCCCACCTCCCTCCTCTGCTGGTTCTGCATCATCTTCTTTCTTTTTCAGAATGCAAAGCATACTTCTGACTGAGGGCTGTTGCCCTTGCTCTGGTCCCCTGGAAGGGTCTCCTTGCTTCAGTCAGTAATTATTTACTTTTTCTCTGCTCAAACATTACACTATTCAGGGGGTAATTTTTTGAGCAATCTATACAAAACGTCCTATTAGCATCTACTTCCATCCAACACAGTCCTCTCTTTGTCTCTTTCTTTTTCTTTTCTTTCTTTCTTTATTGTCTATATATAGTGAAGATTTTCCAAAGGCATGAGCTTTTGTTCTTTCTGTGCACTGACACCTGGAAGAGAGCCTGAACATATCTTTCCAGTGAATAAAGCTCACTTGGATATATCCATTTCACATTCCCATTGTGCCCCTCATTTCGTTACTCAAATCTCCGTCATAGTTGTTGCTTATAATGGTCTAATACCTGTGTTCCCTATCAGCGTGCAGATGTCATGAGGTCAGAGATGCAGTCTGTCTCATTCACAACTGATTAACTAGCTCTTTAGCAGAGTTAGTTAAACACGTAGTAAGTTCTTCATAAATACAGACTGATTATGAAAATCGTTACCTGGATGATTGGTGACACCAATGACTAACTACTAAGTACTATGACTAACTACGCTGGAAACAGATGGAAGTGTTTGGGAAGGGAAGATGAAGACGCAAGCAGGCCAACCCCAGGGAGACCCAGAGCCTGTGAAGTACAATGGTACTAGAACTATAGAGATTTGCTTTCATGAACAGTGCAGAAACCTGACGCTTTGGTAGAGTATAAAAGCATGCAAAGAGGACATATTACGGTGTAGGTAATACCTGTAATATCAACTAATGCATTAAACATATGCTGTATCCTATATACAGGTTTAAGCCCTTTCAAATATCAGGCTGTGTAGTTTTTATACAAGCTCCACCCTGTAGGAACCTTGCAAGCCATTTCACACGTGAGAAACTGAGATAACAAGGCAGGGAAGAACTTGTCCAAGTTCACACAGCTCTCGAGGGGCAGACAGGCTTCAGATTCACCCAGTGTGGCCCTTAGGCTAAGGTTCTTGAAAGAAAGGGAGGAAATGTGGTTCTTGCTACTTCATTCCTTCTTATTATCATAAGCAGCAATGAAAAAGGACCATTTTTCAATGAGGCAGCGAAATAAATTTCAGGGTTTGACACTGCCTGAAGAGTACCATGCCCTTATTCTCACTGAGTGCAGGTCTATGCACTGGTGATGGCTTTGCACAAGCAGCCCTGGGTACCAAAATGGTCCAGAGATAGTGTGATAGCCAATGTTTTCTATTAAAACACCTTGAATTGTTCTTGGCAGTGTTTCCTCCCAAATAATGAACTGAAACCTGCTTTGCATGGCAACACCAGCTGCGTGTCATGGTCCAAAATAGTGGCAACTCTCTAGAAGCCAACAAATTGTTTTACAGGTCCAGTTATTCTTTCGGCTTATCTGGCTTTTAAAGAAGAAAGTGCTGTATTTTGTCTTTAAACTGGTACTGTTTTCTATTCTGAATTACGTCAGCACAATGTAGGCTTGGAGACTTTCTCCCACCAGGAGGATCAGGGTTATCCGATTTCAGTGCTTTCTGATATGTGATTTTATTTTATTCACTTGTATATTTTTATGTTCTATGTTGATACAGTTCTTGATACCATATTAGATATTTCCTTTTCTCAGAAGAGTACCAAATACACTGAAGGAACATTTTGCTACACATGGAGTTAACTCTAGCGCTCAATATGCTTATCAAAATTTTAAAGAAACATGGTTTTACTGAATTGTAGCTTCACATAGATATGTGTGCTTTTTGATAACTGCTGTAAGAGAGAAAATCCTTCCACATCTCCAAACAGTGTGGTCATCTCAACATAAGGTTCACAAACTTTGGTTTTCTCAAGATGTGCTTGGTGAAGCAGGCTCGGATGACCTCCTGCTCTGTATGTGATCAAGAGATTTCAGACAGAATCCTTTGCCAGTGCTCCCCAGTAGGCTGGATACCCAATGAGGGCATGGATTTTAAAACATCTTCCTGTGCAGGGTCTAGTAAAGTTGAGCTTGCTCTTTAGTTTCACTTTTAAATTAGCAGTTTCCACCCAGCAGTCAGTTTTTTACTACATCATTGGCTGACTATTTTTAAAAGTTTCGCTGGGCATGTGTGTGTATGCGGGTGTGTGCGTGCTTATTGGTGGTGGGGGGAGAAACCACCAGCAATCTTAGTAATATGCTGTGAAAGTGGGAAGCAAAATTCCACCTCCACATTTTTTTCACTTCTGCCTCATTTCGTGATTTTCTGTTAGCATTTAGGAGGGCAGAAGAATGATGACCCGAAGAGCTCCTTCTCTGAAACATGATGGTGTGAATGTCCCTGCCACGGATACAGCAGATGCTGACAAATTCCTGCTGCGTTTTACTAAGCTCAGCTTGCTCTTTCCCAGGGCCTTGGAAAGAAGCCCATTTATTCACTTGGGCATTGCGGGCATCACTGACATTTCTTTTGATTGTGCCTCAAGCTGTTGTGGTGAGGGCTTTTAACAATGGGGTTAACTGCCTGAATGTCAGAAAGCTTCAACATCCATAGATGTTAACAGTAAATAAATTCATGTTTTTATACTTTTAAGGGGGTCTGAGAGTCAAATATTAGTGCGTTTTGTGCGGGGACGAGAGTTTGGGGTAGGATTTGAGGGAAATTTTTAACCCTTTGTGCTGGTCCTGTGTTTGAGTATTAGGGATTATACCCCGCCTGGGGATTATGGTGATGAGGGGTGGATTGGAGACTCACACAACAGCCGCAGTAACTATATTTCTATCCAATTTATATTCTACTTTCTAGAGAGAGCCCAGCTTAAATCTGTTCCGTGCAGATGCCAGTATGGCAATGGTGTGGTCCACCTGAGTGCAACTATTCTGTCTATAGACCCCTTCTGGACATCAGAACTGGAGCTCCGCTGCCAGGCTGCTCCTGTTGATGGCCTCTATGTCTTCAGCTGAAAAACAGAGACAATGATAGGACTTTAGAATGTTACTGCAGGAATCCAAGAAATTTACACATAAAAACGCTTACATCAGTGCCTGGCACAGAGTATGTCTGTTAACGTGTTTGCTCCTTATAATTCTGAGACTACTGAGATCAGGTGGGTTAAATGACTACCCCAAATCATTTGCTAGAGGATAATGACACCCTCTGGACTTCCCAAGCTCAATGCTTGGACCCTTATTGGCCAGGACGAGTACTGGATATAGATGCTTGAGGCTGATATTTAGCTGTGCTGGAGGAATTTTTCAAGATCAGCTGGTTTTCTTCAGCAACATTTAGGATTCCTTTCCCTTTCCATATACATGGTCTCTCAAACTTCTCTTGCACTCTACAGGCAAGATGTTCTCTACTGCTGGAACTTGTGGTGCTGCCTCCAACTTCACTAAACACACTGAGGCTTCTGCTTAAAATAGTTCAACTTCCAACCCCCAAATTCACCCTCATAAACTCATTTATTATTATACTTATCATGGTTATGTCTCTTTTACTCTCTCTCTCTCTCTCTCTCTCTCTGTCTATATATATATATATATATATATATATATATATATATATATATACACACACACACATATATAATCTTCTGTTCTCTGTAACAGAGACTTTGAAAATCTTTGAAGTAGGTATTATTAGTCACATTTTACACATAAGGACACAGAAAAGTGCTATAAACTAAATTGTCTCCCACTAAAAATATTCATATATTGGAAGCTTTTCCCTACCACGTGATGGTATTTGAAGATGGGATCTTGGAGGTCATTAGATTTAGAAGAAGCTGTGAGAATGGGCTCTTCTGGTGGAACTAAGTTTCATAAGAAGACATCAGAGAACTTGACTCCCTCTCCTCTGTCTGCCATGTGAGGCTACAGTGGGAAGGTGGCATCTGCAAACCAGGAGAAGAGCTCTCCCTGGGACACAGAATTGACTGGCACCTTGGTCCTGTATTTCTCAGCCTCCAGAGCAAACTCCTGTTGCTGAAGTCACTCAGTGCATGGAGTTTTATGAGAAGCCTGGTTGACTAATACAGAAATTACTGAGCTAAAGTGAAGTGGCTCTGGTGTGGGGAAAGCCAGGATGAAAGCCAGGACAGTCCTCAGCCACACTGTCATATGCCACACACATGGCTGCCCTTCTCGCAGCAAGGCTGAGGCTTCCATCTGGGCTCTTTACCCTCTAGGCTGGCTTTCAGCACCTTCTGGAATTTGTGCTATTACTCTCTGTTACTGTCTAGATTGTCTCCCAAAAGTTTCATGCGTTTGGATCATGGCAGTGCCATGTTCATGGTGCAGTGAAGACTTCAGGATGCTGGAGACCCGTAAGTGTGGAACTTCTGCTGTGGAATGCCATGGAGAGTGAGCGGAGCTATAGCTGGCAAAGACACCGGGACAGGCCTGCCCCAAATCTTTGGAGTTTATATTGTATCACAACACTCCCTGGGAACTAAACGTGGAGCTACAGACCTAGTGGTTGTACTGATGGGTCTTGCTATGTTCCTGTTATTTTCCGTTCTCTATTCCTCCCTCATAGAATGGGAATATTTAACCTGTTATATGTTGGAAATATTTACCTGTATGTTTTCTAAAGGAGGCTTATAGCTAAGAGTTTGCCTTGAGTTTCCAAGGAGGCTTTGGACTTAGACCTCAGTAACACTGTCACTATTAAGACTTTCTAACCCTTAGAGATGGGTTAAATGCATTTTGTGTAATGAGTTGGACATAGTCTTTTGAAAGCTGGGGTGGGATATTATGGCTTAGGTCAAAAATCTCCCACCCAAATCTCACGTTCAGAGGTTGAGTGGACGGGGAGGGACTGTGTCTATCAGCAGATCCATCCTTTGATGAGTTGAGAGCTGATTGCGCTGTTAGATGGGGCCTTGGTAGGGGTGGATCACTGACAGCGTGACCTGGATGGATGCATTCCTATCCCCATCTTTCTCTTTCTCTCTCTGCTTCCCACTCATCATAAAGTGATCAGGTTCCCTCTGCTAGCAGCATTCACCCCACCATGGACTAAACCCAATGAACTGGTGAGTTAAAATAAACCTGTCTTTTAAGTTGTGAGTGTTGGGATTTTGTCCCAGTGATGGGAAAGCTGAATGACACACATTTTTTCTTATAATTTACTTTTATGTGGCACAGGGATTTAAATGCAGGGCCTTTCCATTGAACTGCATCCTCAGCATTTATTTATTTACTTACTGACAATGTTGTGAATTGAACCCAGGACTTCCACACTGAACACATCCCCAGCCTTTTTTTTTTAAGTTTGAAACAGGGTTTTCTAGTTTTCTAAGTTGCTTAGGCTCAGTTTAAACTTGTGATCATCCTGCCTCAGCTTCCCAGAGTTCCCAAGCATTTGTCACCACATCCAGGTTCAAATTTACTCGATTATCTCTTTTCTTCCTTAGACATATACTTTGCACTATTGCTCACCTTGCACTGTGTTGCTGTCTGTTTTCTCCTACCAGGTTCTCTTCTGTTTGTCACTTATTATTTTTAGTGATTTCATTGCAATAGTTGAGAACACTGAGACCATTTGAAGAGCTGTTCTTCCTTGGATGTATTAACACTATGCTACTCCCTACTGATATTTTTCCTTCTCTGTTTCTTCCTCATCCTGCTTAAGTATTGTGTCCCAGAATTTACTCCTCAGTCTCTGTATTTCCTCTAGGGCATCAATTTTGGATACTTCATTCTCTTGCACTGTCATGGCTCTGGGATCTGCATACATGTGCTAAGCGTGTGTACAGAGCATGCCTTTATCTCTTTCTTTCACTTGAGTGTTTTCTGGGTAACTGCGGTTTGCCCATCAAATACTCAGAGAGGTATTCTGTTACTTCACAATCAGATGACATCCTCATATTCCCATCCACTTTCTAATTCTGTAATTTTCTCCATTGCCTTCATTTCGGGACATTTATTTATTTCTTTGCTTTCTCTCTTTCAAAGGAAGAGAGGAACAGGGGCTGGGGATATAGCTCAGTGGAATAAGCGCTTGCCTAGCAAGTGCAGGGTCCTGAGTTCGATCCCCAGTACCGCAAAAAAAAAAAAAAAGTTATTAAAAAAAAAAAGGAAGAGAGGAACAAAGAGTGATTAAAAAGGTCAAATGTTTTATGCTAATTTTGGCAGATTTGGGATCTGCCTGGGCTGAGCTGGTGATGTGTGTTGCATCTGCACTGTGCTGTGGAGAGTGTCTCAGTTCTTGGATCCTTCCAAAGAAAATCTGGGAAGAGGTCCACAGAGAAGAGCTCAGAGTCAGAAGGCCACAAGTTTACAAGTTTCTCTACTGAGGGCAAAACAAGTACAACTGGGAGAGCTCCAAGAAGACATCTCAGCGGGGGCTGAGTGCCACATGGACAAGTTTGGTTTCTCTTGTTTTCCTACAGTGTGGGAAAATGGTTGGGGGTTGTGGCTAACAATATTTTTGTTGTTGTTGCTGTTGTTATTTTTTACTGGAGTTCTGACTCAGGACCTTGGACTTGCCAGGCAGGCACTTGTGCCAATGAGCTATATCCCCAGCCCCTAACAATGTTGATACTGCTTTCTTCCAATTAATAATATTCTGCTTCTTCAGAAATTCTTTGCTTTTTAAAAATTAGTTAATATTTGTGTACAATAGTTGCATTTGTTTGGGGAAATTGATGTATGTACATAATTTCTTGATTTTCAGTCCCTTTGCCTCCCCCACACCTTTGCTTCTGCCATACCCACTGATTCCATTCTTCTTCAAAAGGGAGAGGGGAAGCTTTTGAACTTATATGGACTTACCTCAGGTGAACATGGTGGCTGTCCCCGACAAGGGAAGGCAATGCCACCAGGCACTCTTATGTAAGTGAAGCTGAGCTGGGTCAGATAGGATCTAAAGGGATTAGCCTGGTGCTTTAGTTCCCTAGGTATACATACTCTGATCGCAGACTTAGGTAGTTGTGCAGGTAGGGTACCTGGAAGGGGCTCAAGAGACCCTCTCAAGAAATTGAGACTGAAAGCTCAGGAAGTTGAGACCACTGTCTCTCAGGCCCACGTGCAATTCTTCTAGCTCCAGCTTGTGTCTCACTCACTATCTGCAGTATTAAGATTTGCATTTGGACATAGAATATTCCTAGTGGTTCATGTGCCTAAAGCTTGGTCACCAGTACAGCAGAGATGGGGTTTGGGAAGGTAACTGAGTCATCATGGATCTGCTTTAATCAATGAATTAATCCACTGATGGGTTTATAATCTTTTGGACTATGGGGAGGTGACACCAACTTAAGAGGTGGGGCCTAGTTGAAGGGAGTGGGCCTTTGTGGGGTACCTTGGAAGAATGTATCTTGTTGGACCCCTTCTTCTCTCTCTCTCTTTGCTTCTTGCCATCTGGAGGTTAGCAGCTTTCCTTTGCCAGACCTTCCTGTAACAACATAGTACCTCACCAGAGACTCAGAAACAATGGAACCAGCAGACCATGGACTAAAACCTCTGAAACTGTTGAGTCAAATGGTCTTTCCTCCTTAATGTTGATACCCTCAGGCATTTTGTCACAGTAATGGAAAGCTGACTAACATAGAATCTAAGCAAACTGCCTGAAATTCAACCTCACCACTTACTCACTTTATCAATTTGTGCCTCAGTTTCCATGTTTATAAAACTGAGGATAGAAGTACTCACATCATTCACTGTTACTTAATGAGTGCCATCTCTGCTCCAGGAGCTAGTCTAGGTAATGGGGTCTCAGAAGACAATGGAAAGTTGTTGAGCACAGGAAGATCATATTCTAAAGAGGAAAGGTGGGCAAAGAGCAAGGTAAATAAGTAAACTACACACTTTGTCAGCTGGTAAGAAGCAGATAAAGAAAAATAGAGTAGAAAATGGGATCAATCAGGGTGGTCCAGGGAAGCTTCTCTATAAAAAAGAACTTTGAACAAAGGCCTGAAGCTGTACAAGTTATTGCTTAAGTGGAGACCTGGGCCAACTCTCCAGGCAGAGGGACAGAAAGTGCGGAGGTCCCCAGTGCAGGTTCCTCTGGGTCTTTCCCTTTTTGTCCGCACAGTATCACCACCTCACATTCACACCATACTTGGGCCATCATCGGCTACTAATGTCTTATACCTCTGGACCTTTCCTGACCATCCTTATTCAGCTTGAAGTATTCATATCCATTTGTTTTTCTAAAAAATATCTACATATTTTTAAGGAGACATGACCACAATTGTATGTACTTCCCAGGTTGTAGTGATGATGATATTAATTTATGTGAAGATGGTGATTACTTTTATGCGTCAACTTGACTGGATCACAAGGTGCCTCTGTGTTTGCTTAGACATTTAAATTGATAGGTTTTCGCATCAGGTATGATAAGCATTTTAATCAGTAGAGAATGTCAGATCATCCTTCATAATGTATGTGGGTCCCATTCAATCATGTAAGGCTTTAGGAGGCTAGAAAGACTTATTCTTGCAGTCCTGTCTGTCCTGGAACTACTCATGGTGGCCTTCAGCTTAAACTGCACTACTGGCTGTCTTTAGCTGAGAGCCTGCCAGCCCACCCTGCAGATCTGAATTTTCCAGTCTACATGATTTCATGAGTGAATTCCTTGTAGCAAATCTTTCCACATGCACATGCGTGTGTGTGTGTGTGTGTGCACACACATGCTCACACAGACACACACACACACTATTTATTCTTTTTCTCTGGTTAATAAAGCAAAATAAGACAACGACTGACACAGAGTAAGAAAAGCATCTGTTCTTATTGTTATCACAATGTAAATATCAGTCATATTCTTTTCATTCATATGTCTTCCAAGCCAGCCATAATCTGCTCGCCTCATTCATAGTCACCTTTTAGGCCTCAGCTCCTTCAGCCCACACTCACAGAAGATGCCCTTTGTATGCATTCCTGCACTTTCCCTAACACTTCACTTGTCACAGTTGCAGTTTTCTGATTATTTACCTATACTCCAATCTGGACTTTAAGCTCCTAGAGAATAGATATTGTGTTTGGTTCACTGCTATATACTAGCACTGGCTTGCACATGGTAATAACTCAATAAATATTTATGGTGTAAACAAATTAATTACATAAATTGTTTTTTTTTTTTTTTTTGTCTTTTTGAGATAAAGTCTCACTATGCAGTTCAGGATGGCCTTGAGCTCACTTTGTAGCCCAGGCTGGTCTCAAACTCACAACCACCCTCCTGCCTCAGCCTCCTGAGTTCTGGAATTACAGGCATGGGCAACCACACCAAGCAGGTAAACTGTATTCTATTCACAGTTATTAATAAACCTCCCATAAGCAAAGCTTTTCTGAAATTATGTGATTTATCATATACATCAACCCAAGTATCAACAGAGCCACATGAAATTTGAGTCTTGTAGAGTTGAGTTTCAAATCAGATCCTAAGACTGAGTTTTATGATGACCACATCAATGGAAATGAAAACCCAAGGACAATATATCACAGCAGGCACTTCCAGGCATCCTGATCTAGTGCCTAGAGCAAGACTATCTGATCTAAGTTTTCTGCTCAGAGCTCTGCAGTTGACCAGGTTAGATAGTCAATTTGCTACTTGTTTGAAAACAATCATTTGAAATATTATTTGATCAAAAGTACTAACTTGTCTCTGCTCAGAAAGTATTGTTTATGTGCCAAATACTATTTTGTCTGTGAAGTTCCCCCACTAAATTGTGTGCCAACTAGCCTGCAGTTACTGGCATTCCCTAAACTGTGACTATCTCATGGGCAGAAATTAAATCCAGGTCATCTTCGTATTTCAAAACATAACAATGCTTAAACTAAAAAGCACACATAGAACAGCTGTTTGAATGAACATGTAACTAACTAAATGCCTATCTGGAAATCATTTCTTACCATCTTAATCCCTCTTTTTGGTGACCTGCATCGCCTCATTTTTGAAGGTAGTGTGGAGCAGTGTGCTTTGGTGGCCAGGAGCAAGCACTGGGGGTGAGCTGATGATGGGTAGCGGATGCCTGGCTCTGCCACTTGTTGGCTGGTGGCCAGTGTGCCAGGGAGGGAAATTCTCCAAGAAACATCTGCAACACTCAACCCAGAGTTCCCAGGAGGCTATTTTGAAGATTTCCTGAGATGGTCTTCATGAAGTGCTGAGCACTTCATGTAGCACCTAGGAAGTGCTGAGCACTTCATGTAGCACCTAGGAAGTGCTGAGCACTTCATGTAGCACCTAGGAAGTGCTGAGCACTTCATGTAGCACCTAGGAAGCGCCCAAAAGTGTCAGCGGCTGTCATTATCTTCCACTTGGACGTTTGCCAGCTTCACCCGAGATTTAGACGCAGTAGTAAGTCTGTGTGAGTAACACGCTTTGAACATTTGTATGCCAAACTCTGTGCTAAATGCTACATATTTTGCTCACATTTTGTAACTTGTAATAACCTTATTTTCTTTTATTGTTCCCACTGACAGAATTTGAGTAAGTGAAAGGGTAATTTCCAGTTAACTCCAGTAACTTCCAGTAACTTACCTCAGACCCTAAGTGGCAGAGGCTGGGAACTGGATCAGAATCACTGAACCCCTTGGGTTCAGTCTCTGCTTGAAACCAAAAGCATGATCCTCTGGTTGTCCTTCTGTGGAGATATTTACATGTGTATTAAAGTTCATCTGTTTACTAGACTAACAAGTAATTAAAAGAGTTATTAATACTCTGGTTTCTCTTTAGATCGTGTGAATCTTTTGCCTTTTAAAATAGTTACTAAACTGAGTTAGTAAGGGAAGCTCTTAGATGTTTTATTCCAACTTGCAGGCCTGCTTGTGTACAACAGTGAATGGGCACCTTTCCTGTCACTCTCTATGTAACTGAAATTTAACCACAGCAACTGGAAAATTATTATGAGCAATGTTAGGTCACTGGAAATCTGTGTTATTCTTTACTTCCATTTCTAATTTCTTAGCAATGTTTCACACTGGGATGGTTCTTAATACCATTTTAGAGTGTGACAAACCGAAGCACAGAAGGGTTGATTTCTCCAGATTACCCAGTGTTGTTTGTAAATGTGAGTACAATCCCAAAACTGCAAGCCATATCTATACCTCTCACTGCAGATTATATGATTATCAGATTATCCAGTTATGGCTACTAATTGCAAAGTGGCAAATAAAGCAGTCATGCTTTTCCTTTTTTTTTTTTTTTTTTTTACAATTTCTATTTGTAGAAATCACATCCCAGAGTTGGCAATAAGTTGCTTCCTAGAGTGGGTAATAACTTGCTCAAGGTCAAGTGGTGGGTTAAATGGTAGAACTGAGACTCCAACCCATAGCCATTTGTCCAAAGTAGACTAATACTGTTCAAATAGGCAGGGGAATGTTAAGTCTTGTGCCCTGAGTTATGTGAGGTCGGCTGTTCATCTTTCAGTCCCCCCTGCTCCCTTTTCTGTCTGTCTCAGTAAGGTTCTTTTTTCTCAGTGGGAGTGTAAGTTACACAAGAGTAGAGAACTGTCTGTCTCAGTCATTCCCTGGTCCAGAACCTAGAACTGTGTGAGCCACAGGAGGTGCCAAGCACATTGATAAAGTTAGTGCATGCATGAACATGCTCATCTGACCCTGATGCTCATCTGTTCAGGGCTGGGAAGCTTTGGAATTTGATCAGTTCTTGATGCACATGGGTGACTGCATCCTTGAACCCACCTTTCTTTTTTTTAAAGAGAAAAAAAAAACAATAAAAGCGGTACAGGATTTCAAAACAAGATGATAAGAAATTAATAGTGATTATTATATTGCATATTGTTACTTCAAAGTAATTGTTCAGATGACCAGACACAAGCATGCAAAATTGGTCAAACAATATAGGCACTAACTGTTCCTTTCAATGAACTAATAGAAATTAGTAGTACAATTATCTTAGCTACCTGTGTGTGTATATATATATATATATATTTTTTTTTCCTTCTTTATTTTCTCCTTTCTCCCATCTGAGATTCCTCAGAAAACTAGGATTTGAGGTCCTGTTCAATCCAGCTATTCTCCTTCTGGGTATTTTCCCAGAAGAACTGAAAATACCATACCACAGTGAGACACATCCACCTATGTTTATAGCAGCACAATTTGTAAAAGCTAAATCTTGGAAACAACCCAAACACCCATCATCCAAGAATGGATACAAAAGATGTGGTATGTTTATATAATGGAGTATTACTCAGCTATAAAGAAAGATAAACTTGAGGCTTTTATAGGTAAATGGATGCAACTAGAGACCACACTCACAAGTGGAATAAATCAGACTCACATGTGTAAACATTGTATTGTCTCCCTAGTGTAAGAATCTGAAAGAATAAATAAAACTGAAAGGTACATTAGATCCCGTGCAAGGGAAAGAAACTGCATCCACTTCTATATCTGTACTTTTCCATAGAATAGCATAGCTCCTCCCAGGAATCTCCTCCTGGGTTTGGGTCTTTGCTGGAGCAGCAATGCCCTGCCTAGCCTAGTGCTGTAAGCAAGATGGCAGACGCACAAAGGAGACAAGAGCTACATGCTTCTGGGGTGAGCGCTGTGAACCTAACTTCTATCAATCCACCAGTGACTGACCCACATAGGAAGGAGCCACCAAACACCAGCAGACCCCCCCACCATGATCAGGCCACCACCTGATCTTCAGCCAGTGCACAGAGCCTTCTGCAGTAACACAAGGGGTGACTGGACCACTATATTCAGTGAATGCTAAAGTGAAAAGTTGTTTCACTAAAAGATAGGTCTGGAAGTTCTCTTTCATGAGGGCTTTCACATAGTGGGATAAAAAATACAATGAATGCTCTTGCCAAGTACCATCCAACAGAACTCCTGGAATGTGGTGCTGTGTCTTCAGGCTCCTCGCTCACCAGATCTGTTGCCATGCAACTTCTTGCTCTTCCCCAACATCCAAATGACCATGAAAGGGAAATATTTTGATTCCATTTAGGACTCTGAGACAGCTAGGACAGTGTAGGTGAAGATGCTCAGCAGAGAGGACTTCCAGAGTTCTGCAGAAAATAGCAAGAATGATGGGATTAGTGTGTTTGAAGTGAGGCAAATATTTTGAGGGAGGATTCATGGCACTGTGTTTAATTGTTAAAATTTAAATAACATAAATGCTTATTCCTTATTAGTATTTATTATCTTAGAAGAAACTAAATTGCAAAGTATTTTCAGAGTAACACTTAGTCAATACATTCAATTTAGTGTTGATAATGCATTTATATGTGTATATAAAATATCATATTGCATGATTAAGCCACTGCCTGCACATAGTGAAATAGGATCTGATCCCACAGATTCTGACATAGGTGAAATACACGAAAATAAACTATAATTATAACTATTTAATTATAAATATGTGTATCATGTTAATACATTTGAGACTAGTCAATTAAATGCTGCTGGAGGGTGAAGTTGTGGGGAAAACAAAGTTAAATTTGATCTGCTATTACTTGAAATGATTTCATATATTATGGTTATTATAATATCATATCCACTTGAATATTTATTCTGGAAGATCAGTATGATAAGGAGATAATATAGATGCCAGAATACAATGCTATTTTGTTAATTTTAGAAAATTAGATGATTAAGATTTTGTGTTGTGCAATTTTACAATAAGTTTAAGCAAAAATATTTCAAGAGATTTCTAGACAGTGTATTTTTTTGTAAGAAAGATATATATAGATGAATTTTAGAGATTTCCTGTTTCCACCTTGTAACAGCTCAGTGTGGACCTTACCATCCTTAGGAGCAGAGAAGGACAAGAAACAAGATGTAAACAAAAACCCAGTGACCCGGGCTCAATTCCCAGGTAATTTCCCTAAGTCTTGTATGGAATGAACTCTGAACTCTGCAGTCTTGCACTGGAGAACACCTTCCTCAAAGCCAGGCCAACCAACTGGGTAAATGATGAAAGCAACAGGATTCTGCAGAGTGACACTTCTTTGGAGTGGCTTAACCTAAACGACAAATGACTGGTGTGTGTGTGGTGCCAAGGCAGTTCCTAAGTGTGTAGGCTGATGGGATTGTTTTTATTTCAAGCTACATTGATATTTTGATCTTATTCTTTTTTAAATTGTTCCCCAACTTTTCTTAGCTAATGTGGAGTGAGCCAGACCATAGGTGACTCCTCAGTTGGTAACTGTTTTCTTACATGTGGTTTTGAGATCATGCTTGTGGAGACATCTACCTGCTACATGCATCCTTGCATTTCTGTGGAGGTGTATGTGCATTACTATTGAGCTATGCTGTATTTGCTTACTTTTGTCACTCTGCTGAGCAAGTTCTGGGAATTTAAAATAGGATAAAAACTAGCTCCAAAAATACAGAATCTTTTATAAGACCTTTTAAATAAATATGGTCATGATTTATTGTTTTATATACTCTTTAGTATTATTCTATTACCATTAATTGCCCTTTATGCTTTATAAAATCCAGTCAATAATATCATGCTCTATTGTGCTTGATGAGAGCACCACTTCACACAGAATTTCTTGCCTACATATTCAAGCCATACCTAATTCTTCTATAGTATTCTCTTTCTCTGCTGGCTTCCTAGCCTCTTGATACACCAAATAATATGTTTAGCACCTTAGAAAAATAGGAAACAGAAGAATGTGGTGATGAAAGAAATAAAAATTCTTTATTCATACACACCTGCACAGATCTGTTACATGACTGTGGACATGAAACCCCTCCATATCTGTTTCCACAGGAATGAAACAATGTGAGTATTGTTATAATATAATTTGAACACTATTAAAGTTATGGCCATTAGTGCTCAGTAACTACCAAGTGAGCATTAGTTCTGTTTCCTGCAGTAATGGGATACTAAGGAAACTTGTGGTTTGTGTCTGCATGTCCCCCCAAAGCCTCATGAAGTCATGGGACAGCTTCTAGAGTGTATGATTGATCCATGGTCCAATGCTCGGATTCTGGGTATGAGTGCTGCACCTGCCCTGGGGCAGGTAGTTTGCATACAGTGTAAATGGGGGAAGGAGGCTGCTTACCACCATTGCCACTCCTCCCATTTGCTCTTGTTGCTTTTGCTATCTTCTGCTGCCATGAACTGTTGCCCTCTGCCATGTGCCAATCTGCCTTGGAGTCAGCTGAGTAAGGACTGAAACCTCCACAAACAATGAGCAAAATAAACCTCTCCTTCTCTAAATTTGAGCATCAGGTATTTGGTCTCAGCAATGAGAGAAAAGTAACCAAGACAGAAACTAGCTAATTATACAGGCATAGCTTGGACATAATGTAGGTTTACTTCCAGATCAATGCAATAAAGTGAGTTTCTCAATAAGGCAAGAACGTTTTTGTTTTCCAGTGAATACAAGTCATATTCATACTGTACTATTAATGTCAAAAAGCATTGAGTCTAAAGATTCACACACTTTAAGACACTTCATTGCTAATATATCCCAGTGGTCATGTGAGCCTTCATGAAGCTGTGCTCCGCTCCGTTGGTGGAGGGTCTTGTTTCTGTGTTGATGACTGCTGATTGGTCAGTACGGTGACTGTGGAAGGCCTGGCTGGTTGTAGCAATTTCTGAAGCAATAAGACAAAGAAATTTGCAATACTCTTCATGGGATTTTATGGAGGGTTACCAACCTGGACAGTTTCAAGTATGGATGACCTCAGACCTTCCCTCCAGGAACCAAGCCTGCCTAAGCTGGGAGCTCCCAACCTAGAGGGAGGGTGTGTGCATCCCCAGGGACAGGCTCAAAGCAAAGGCAGACAGCGAGGGACTGAGCTCCCACTTCTTTTCCATCATCTTTAGCCAGAGAAGTTGTGGTTTCTTTTAAGGAAAAAATAAATGAGGTGGCTGTAGAGAATAACAGACACTTCCTTCTCATTAATTCCTACTTTAAGGAACCAGGCAGGAGCCCAGGCAGAAGGAGGAAATTCCTCCCTTCTCTACTACACGACTTGAGATGATAATCTGTGAATACACTCACAGCACAGCAGAGCGCACAGAAGGGACAAAGCGGCGTCCTCATTCTTTGCCACTAAAACTTGGGCCAGTGCATAAGAAATGGGTAGTTGAAAACCCTGTGCTGCTGCTTCTCAAGTTGATGTTTCCTTACCAGGTTTTTCTTGATATTCCCTGTCTCATGGTAGCCTCCTTCCAGGTGAGCATCCTGAGGTGTAAAGCACACAGGGCGGCATCTAAAAACCTGGAATGCTGTCAGGTGGGTCAAGGGGACTAGATCAGGGTCATGGGTACATGTGGCAAGGCCAGCACAGCAGGTGAGGGCCACTCTGAAGGTGCAGCAGTGGGAACCAGTCTGCACGGCCTTGCGTGCTTTCGCCATTCCTTCTTTCCTTCATTCACTCACTTGGGAAGTACCAAATACTACTGTAGGTGTCGGAAATACACCAGTGAACTCACTAAATAATCAGAATCCCTCCTTCCTTCCTGGTGCTTCCTGCTTTTTTCTTAGACCCCACCCCTGACTGTTAGGGTGATTTAGGGTAGAAACTGCTGTATTCATTGGCAACTTCTGGCCAAAAACCATCTGCACAGGACTGTGTCTGGCCAGTGTACACTCAATGCATATTCCCTGAGTGAAGGCTGAATTTACCAACACTGGTTGTGGTGATGCAAGAATAAAACAAAAGGAATTCAAGTAGTGCCCTGTGTATCTGTGCCACAGTATCCAGGGCTTCTCCTATATTCGTTTCCTATTGTCACAGTGTAGAGAACACCAAGATATTCAAGAAGGCAGGTCACTGACATTAGGGAAGTCAGTTAACAGGAGGTGACTTCTAGGAAGCCCAGATTGGGAGGCACGAGCTGGCTTCACAGAGGAGTGAGGCTAGTGTTACAAGTTATTTCCAATATTAAATTAGAAAATGACCATCATTTTAATTTCAAACTACACGGCAGGGGGATACAAAGGGCCGCAGGCAAACTTCTTTGGAAATCTTTGGATGCTTTAGAGATGAACAGATAACAGGTCTGCCTGTCTGAGCTGCTTTGCGTGTGTTTGTTTACTGCCTTTGGCGCAGTCTTCAGGAAAGGACAATCGTGGTTTTGCTCACTGATTTATGTTCACCGCCCTCTAATGGCATCCCTGAAGGCTCAGAAATACCTGCATCAAAGGCAACGCCTTTGCCCAGGGTGAGAAAAATCAGCCAGGCTTGCAAAACAGATGCTCTCCATCTCCTGCTCCCTGAGCATTAATGTTTTCTGATTGTGGAGGACCTGGGCATCAGGCCACCATGAAGGTGCCGGGTTGTGTGTAACAAGCACGTTCATTGTTATCCTCCATTTCTTGAGTGACAATCTCGTTAGACAGTGTTCGCCGGTCACAGTTTGCTCTGCTTGTCATTAGGGCCTGGTCCCATACCGGTGGCACCTCAAGAACAGCACAGGGTGGTGTGTGTGTGTGTGTGTGTGTGTGTGTGTGTGTGTTTGCCTGCCTCATAGAGGAGACACCTTCTCAATGTAGTGAGGATGGAAAAGAAACAGGCTGAGCAGTCAGTAGTTAAAATCCAACATCCCAGAACAATATCATCATCCTTTGGTTTCAGAAATCAGATCTGCTGAAAAAAAACAGGAAAACCTGCAAACATAACGTGTGAATTACTTAGGCAACTCACTTGACCTCAGTTACATCCCATCTTGCAAGCCTCTGCACTTGTTGCATTTTTTTAATGTCTGAGGAGAAATTTATTTCCTGGTGCACCGGGATAATTTTCTCTCCTATTTTCTTCCTCAACTCTCCTTTCTAATAGATATAAAGCCTATGTTACTGTTAAACAATCCTGTTATACCTGCCCAGATTTTCTCTTTACTTTGGTAAAGATGCTGAAAAAGGTGTGCACCCTCTACCTTGGGCTTTCCATTTATGGTCTTCATTTTCCTCTTTAGTTAGGTAGCTTTCTGCTTCATGACCCTGTTCATCACTAGGCTTTATATTTTATACAGTCTCAGTCTTACAACATAATCTTTTCTTTTATACCCTTACTTAAACCACAGCTGCTTTATGGCCTTCTTCTCTAGTTAGAATCAGAGTTCCTTCAAGGTGATTAATTAAAGATTCTCTTCTAGCTGTTACTTTTTTTTTAATGTGCCAAGTTTTCAAGAGATAAAAGTATGTTGGTCATTTTGTGGTTATTGGCAGAAAAAACTCTGTGACATTGCCTCATATAACCTTTTAGAAACAATTTCCCACTCACTTTACTCTCAGGTCTGAATATTCGATTTCACCTGTTCACTGCCTCAAATATCCAGATTGCTTTCTGCCTTTTCAATTTTACCTGCTAGCACTTCTGTTTTTCTCTGTACAATCTAGGATATCTAATTTATGACCTATGTCCAATGTTTTTCTGTCTCTTTTCTTCTTTCATTCCTTTGACAGTTCACAGGACTCTATCTGTATCTTATTGATAGAGCTGATCAGTTCCCTGTTAATTATATAAACCGATGCTGTCATTGTACAGAACCAATGTTAGATTTAGCATGGCTTTTCCCCCTCAGTGCTTAATATGCGGTAAGCCCTTGATCTTAATTCTTGAATCAATTTTATTTTTGTGTCATTATTTCATCCACATATTTGTTTTAATAATGTTTGATGAATTCTGCAGTTTTTAAGAATTCTACTTATTGCTGGCACCATATTCCTGCTTTATCAGGTCTGTAAAACTGTACTGTTTCTTTAATATCTTCATTGAAGCAGAAGGAAATAAATACCTCCCAATGGTAGGATTTCTTTAAATATATTTTGCCCAGAATTTTAGTAGTTATTGGCAGAAAGTTTGGTTTGTTAGTCTATTCAACTATTTCCAAAACAGATTATAGCATTTTTCAAATAATCACTTTCATTTATCTTTATATTAGGTGTGACCAGTGGTAACTACTTTGTAGCAAATGATATTTACTCAAATCGATAAGTTTTGATCTTTATAAAATCTATCTTGTACTTTCATGGCTGTAAACTTTTAGTGTTACCATTATTCATACATTGGCTGTTAATTTCATTCAAGATTTGCCTGACTTTTGATCATTTTTTAAAGCTATGTCTATAGCAAATCTTCTAAATGTATTTTGACCAAATCTGCCAAGCAAAAGTTAATAAATTACATAACATCATCTGTCATTATTTATTTACTTTTGGAGTGTTTATCCTTCCTTAATAGCAGGACAGCCAAATGTATCTTATGTACCTCTCTACATATGCCTTCTAGTTTTCTGATAGAAACATCTAAAGTGACACATTTCCGAATAACATGCTATTTGCATTTAATGGTTTCAGCGTGTAATATTTTCATTTTTGTTCAATTGCATATTTTTAAATGTTCTTATGGCTTCTGCTTTAATTTGTATACCATTTGAAAGTATGAGCTTTGATTCCAATGGAGAATTATATATTTTTAAAATTATGAGACAATTTGGCTCCAGGAGGAAGCAATTTCTGTGGTGCTCATTCTTTGATACTTGCTTAGGTTATCAGGTAAGTAGTCAGTTGTTATAAATAATGAAGTCCACTTGGAAATTGGCATATTCTTTAATTGGTGGCTATGAGAACAAGATTTTATGTCCAATAAATTTAACTTGCTAATTGTATTCAGATATCTTACATTCTCACTAATGTTTTGGCTATATTTTCAATTGATCTGCTGTATTCATCTATTGTTTTGGATTTTTTCATTTTGATTCCGCATTTGTGCATTTCCCCTTCCGTTTTAAAATATTTTTAAATTTGAAACCTACTGTATGAATTAATCTACTGTTATATCTTTCTGGTGAATTAACTAATTTACTTTTACATAGTGGTTTGTTCCCATACAAACATTTTTCTTAACATCTATTTTGTTCAATATATTGTATTATTGTGCCTTTGTTTAGAGTTTTCTGGAGTCTTTTTCCACCTTCATATTTCTAACTCTTTTTGTCTTTTAAGTTCTTTCAAACAGAAGAGTATTTTTTAGAAGTTAAATCTCGCATCCTGTTCCCTTTCAATGACCATTGCTGTCTATCTGAATTTATTGTAAGTGCTTACTTATTTGAACATATTTGTTTGGGGTGTGTGTGTGTGTGTGTATGTGTGTGTGTAATTGAACTCAGGACTTTGTGCTTGCCAGGCATGCGCTGCGCCACACTGAGCTATATCCTGGGCCCTTTCTGAATATACTGTAGCATTTTCTTTTGCTTTGCTTATGTCTAGCCTTTCCTAGTTTTCCCTTCTCCTTCTTTTCAGCCTTTGTTTTATCATAAGTTGAGTTTTGTTTCACTGGGTGCTTATTTTCCTGTTTCAATTCTCCCTACTCTACTAGTATGGAAATTATCTGTCCTGTTACTTGTCTTAGGGAAGCCCTGGGAATCTTTCTGAGCGTACTGTCAGAGGCTCAAAAGTTAGTATTCTAGTTCCTCCTTCCATAATTCAAGGGCTTCCTTTCTAAACTATGTTATTTTTTGGTTGAGGTTTATATCAACGTTTATACATTTCTTTACTTATCATACCTTCCTGGATATCGTATTGTCTGGTGGTATAATTTTATTTCTTAGTGAAACACATCTTTTAGGATCCTTGCAACATAAATATTATTTAAGGATGCTTGGTTTTTGAACCCATCTGTGGAAATTACTTTGCTTTCATTTAAAATCTAAAGATTTTATGGGTTCAAAAGCAAATCTTTTTTTTTTTTTTTTGCTGTACTGGGGATCGAACTCAGGACCCTGTGCTTGCTAGGCAAACGCTTATTCCACTGAGCTATATCCCCAGCCCACAAAAGCAAATCTTTATGAGTATTTTCTCTCAGCAATTTGAAATATATTAGTTGGCTATCCTTTTTTGGGGGGTTACTATGAATCAAAGTCAGGACCCTGTGCTTGTCAGACAGTATTTTGCTATCTTTCATTTCCAGTCTTGTCATTAAGAAGCCTCGTTGGTTCTTCCCTTCCTTCAACTGCCTTTTATTTCTCACAGCTTTTAGTAACTTCTCTTTGTTTTGGGGGCTTCTGTAGCTTCAATATGATGTTCTTACATGTAGATTTCTCTTTAGTTTTCATGTATGGGTGGTGATTCAGGGAACGTGAATTCCTATTTTGTTAGTTCCAGAAAGCTATTGTTATGGTTGATACATTGTGTCAACTTGGGGAGTCTGGAGGTTTGGCTGAGTGACTCAGCAGGAAGCCAGGGTGCTTACTTTGTACACATCCTGAGCCTGTGGAAGAGGAGGGCATGGAGACTGTGTGAGAGCTACACGTCCCCTGGGTGGGGATAGGCTGTTTACAATGTAAGGGAAGGAGAGAGGCTGCTCGCCTGCGATTCCTCCCTTTTGCTGGTTGTTTTTGCTGTGCTCTGCTGCCATGAACAGTTTGTCCTCTGCCATGTGCCACTCTGCCTCAGAACCAGCCAAGTATGGACTGAAACCTCCACAAACTGTAAGCTAAATAAACCTTTCCTTTCTTCATTTTGAGCATTGGGTATTTTGTCTCAGCAACGAGAGAAAAGTAACCAAGTCAACTATAAACCATTGCCTCTCAACATAGTATGTCTTCTCCCTTTCTTCCTTCTTTCTCTCTTCTTTCTTTCTCTCTCTCTCTCTCTTTCTCTTTCTTTCTTTCTCTTTCTTTCTTTCTTTCTTTCTTTCTTTCTTTCTTTCTTTCTTTCTTTCTTTCTTTCTTTCTTTCTCTTTCTTTCCATGTTAGATCTTTTCATTTTGTGTTCTTTCTTAATCTCTAATACTTTCTAGCTATCTCCTATTTATGTCACATTCTTTCAGTTCTGCTTCTGATTTTCTGTTCAACTATAGATAACATGCTCTGCAGCACCACCCATTATACTTACAAATACTCACAAATTTATGCTTTTCTTTCCCCAAAGTCCTGGATTTTGTATTTTAAATCTCTTGGTATAACCTCTTTTGCTTATTCATTATAATTATTCTGCTCTTTATTTCTTTAAATATCTCATACCTCCTTGTTAATTGTCTTATGCCCCTCTAAGATCTAGATGTGCTGACTGTTTTACTAGGGTAGCCTTTCCAGGGTGTTTCCATGTATGTTCGCCTCCTTTGCTGCTCAGCCTCTTCTCAGCTAGTTTCAACCCATGATAAATATGGGAAGTAATTTTAATGATTCCTCCAGAGGCTCATGGTTTGCTTCCTTCCACATCAGGGACCCTGTGTCGGTAATTCCTTTGCTTCCTTCCCCTGTCCACAGCCCCTGGCTGAAGGGTCAAAACTGCATCCTTGCTGCCTTCTCACAGATTCATCTTTTAATAGCTGGCAGTGGTGCTCATGACTTCTCTGCATTTTGTGTGTATTTATCACTCACTACTATTGTTGGATAATGGTGCTTTCTTCTTGAGAATTTTCCTTAGCTTTTGCGCATGTGGAATGCATATATTTAAATTTCATGAAGTATCTTGTTGGTTTATGGATGGAAGATGCTTCAGAGTATTTACTTTATCACATTCATTTAGGCTTTTTCCTTTTGGATATTTTTTATATTTTTAGAGATATATCTTATAGTTTATATTTGATATTTCCAATTAAGAATTTTTATCAGGTTTAATTTTATTGTCATTGTTTCCTCTGAGTTTTCCTCACTGTGCCTTATTTCTTATCACTTGATTTTAGATTTTAAGCATATTTCCAAGAACTTTATTGCGGGGAGTTCTTTAAAGTGTGTGTGTTTAAAGATTTATGTTTGTTTAATTCAAGCACTTGAAGACACTGTCAGTGTGGGCCCACATAATTAAATCCTCAGCTTCATTACATAACGTGATCTCATTCTAAAAAAAAGCCAAACAGTGACTAGTTTGAGGTTTAGTATTATCCAGGGAGATAGTTATTCCTTTTTCACTTAGTGTCAAAGTTCAAAAAAGCCATTTTCCTTACAAGACTCTAAGCAAGAAGTGGGGAGGGGTAATATCTAGCTTCTGTTTCCCTAGAAATCTTCATCTTACATGAAGATCTCTGGTCCACACAAGGCAGTGCTTCATTAGGCTTCAACTATAGATCGGTCCCAAGCTTAGTCTCCCAGTCTCTGTGTCCGTGAAAAGTAAAGCTCAGATTCACTAGCTCAGCTTAGTGGTTTTCACTTTTTTTGGTTTTGTTTCTGAGTACTTCTTACTTGCTAGTTCATTGATGTTTTAAAAGTTTTAAAATGCATTTCATACAGCATTTTTAGTTGTTTACAATGGGCAGGCTAAGCACAGTGTCTAGTTGCCAAACTTTCAGAAACAGAAGTCAACCTACTCATTTGGAAAATTGGATTTTTCCCTTCAAGTAGATTAAGTCAGTGTATTTAATTTAATTTGCTTACTTGGTTGGCCAAGGAATTTAAAAAAAGAAAAAACTATCCAATCAGTGTTACGCTGATAAGACGCAATGCAAATGCTAAATAAGTATATTGTGATCATCTTAAAATAATGTATTGATATCATTATGGATAGAAAGATCCTGAGTCTGCTTAGCATAACTCATTTCTCTTGGTGTGAGAGATGTGTGTAAAATTTCAAGTAGATCATTAAAATAGAGGCTGTCTGCAGAAGGCCAGTTACCTTCTGTGGACATGTTATACTCAAGCTTGGGCAGCTTAGAGTATCTCCCTTTGCTAGGGCAGTGGGATGGATGGAATGAATAACTATGTACCTAGGAGTACATATAGCATGATTGTGTGTGTGTGTGTGTGTGTGTGTGTGTGTGATGTGTATAAATATTACAGCATCTTATTATTAAAGAACAATTCATTGAGGTTCTAGTATGTGGAGAGTTTATATGAAAGGTTATATGAAAGGTAAGTCCATAGTCTTCCTCTTCTTGATAAACTGTCTCATTTTCTAGAACATATAGGATAACACTTTTCTCTGAGTCACTGTCTGCACCGCTGCAGTATTCTCACCCACACGCTCTGATGTATCATGAATTTCCCTGCTCCAACCTCTAATCTCTACCCGAACTCTGTGTTTAATGACATTGCCCTATCAGTTCTCTGCTGTCTTCCTTTTCTCTTGCATTATCAGATGTTTTTCATTTAACTGGCTCATTCCAATTAGTTAGCATTAATATTATTTCTGTCCCCAATTTTCTCTCTAGCTACAGTCCTTTTTTCAGATCTCCACATATGAAACTACTTGAAAGGGATCTCTAAGCTCTCTGTCTACAATTCTACTGCTCTTTCTGAACTTCATCTTATTTGGATTCTTATACAGTGAACAAAATTACTCTCTTCAGGTAAATCGTTACCTCTGTGCTGTTGAATATAATCCTTGGTTCTCACTCTTCATCTTACTTGACTCATTTGAAGCATAGAGAAGTTCTTTGTTTTGAAATATTTCCCCAACTTTGCTTCTAATGCAATACACTTTCCATCTCTTCTGTCTTACTAACTAGTTTGGCTTTATTTTTTTTGCTGGAATCAGTGTCTTAGCCATCTGGGCTGCTTTGCTTCTCAGAGAAAAGGTCTTCCCTCAACCACACTCTCCGCGTTGTTGTTTCGCCTTCCTGGACATGGATCCTCACACTTGTCCTCCTGTCAACCCCCTTGGTTTAGCTCTTGGTGAAAAGTGCTTTTTTCCCCAATGAAGCATCCCCAAAGCTCCTTATTTAAAACTGTGACCCACACGCATTTAATTGCCCCTCCTGCCTCATTTCTCTCCTTAGGCTGACATCCTATATTGGTTACTAATATATATCGGACACCGTCTGTCTCTCAGCCTGAAAGCAGAAGGTCCAGCAGAGCATGGGCTTTTATCTGCTTTGTTAAGTGCTTCATCTTCAGTGCATGGCAGGTAGAATTCACTCAATAATCTTATGCTGAGTAAATGGCGAGATGACTTTCAAATGCCTTCTGACTTGTTAAATCACATTTTACTTATAGCTTAGCCATGGCAGATTTTTTTTTTTTTTTTTTTTTGGAGGAGTGATTTCTCCAAGTTCTCCTGGTGTCTTTGCAATGTCAGGCTACCTTCTATAAATAAGCTTTCCCTTTCTCCTCAGTCTAGGTCAGAGAAGTTCTTCGCTTGGTAGAAGCCTATTCTTGTCCTTTGTACACTTATGCCTGGGACGTCCTCATCTCCTGGTTGTGTCTGTGCTTAAGCTTTGGTTTGCAGCATAAACTGTGCTCAGATGCCTGTGCTGAGCAGGCACTGGATGTTCGTATCAAAGGAAGCTTTTAGACTCAAAGGTTTTTCTCCCTTGGAGCCTGGCTGTAGTATTATTGCTTTCACCACTTCCGCACATTTACAAAACCCTTCCTGACACTTCAGTCGACTTCTCCATGTGGCATAGACCTGCTTTCTCCTTGTGGAAATGATTGAGACATCCTCAACTAGTGGAGGAGATAAGGAGGACAGGGACGGTAATTATCGTGCTGTAAAAATATATGGACGCGTATGTCAGGGGAGTCAATAGGCGCCGTGACCAGAGGACAGAGGATGTTTACTGGGCCATCAGCTCCAGGGCAGAAGGCGGTTTTGATGGGAGAGATCAGCACTGAAGCAGTAGAGATTGACCTTGCTGCTGGTGATTTTAGGGTGCGAGAAAGGAGCTGGGGCAGTGGGTTAGAGGCGTGGCCTTTAAGGAGTACGGAATTCTTATTACTGGGAAGTGTATGTATAGTATAGAAAATGTGGGCCTGTGGCAAGCAGAAGACAGGTCAAGCAGAAGAAACAAAAATATTCTGGCATGGGGCCCCAGGGGGCATCACGGTTTAGGGATAACAAGATTGAAGTGCAGTAAGGACTTTAGAAAACGTAAATACAAATATCAAAGTAGGAGGAATATAGTGAATTCTGCTATGAGACGTGGTTCAGTTATCAGTTCTGCATCGTTAATGGCTTTTAACATTTTTAGTACTCTATAAAATAAAAAGAAAAAAACCCACGTGGTTCAAGCGTTTTCACTTTCACTAGGTACACTGGGTCTTTATAACGAGTACATTTAATCTTTGTAGCATACTGAGATGAAATATATTACTTATTGTTACATATTCTCATAAAAGTAACTATGTAAGCATGACAAATAAATATGATGCAGAAATATAGACAAAGTAAACTGTAAAGAAGTAATATGCTTTTTAGTACATAAGCTTTTGGGAAAGAACACATTTAAGCATCGAAGTTGTTTGCCTGTGTTTCCAACTCATGCTTCTTTCTGTGACAGTGACTGGCCTAGTATATTCTCCTGGTCTAATAACGACTTAGAGACAAAATTGAAATCACTGAGCTAGATAGACCTTCATAGCATCCACTTTCAAATTGCTCACAATCAGAAAGATGGAAGAGGGTAGGGTGAATCTCAGAGTGCAAAAGGAATGTTTATACCAGTGTAAGAAATTCATGTTTCTTTCCTGACCTACTGATTTCTGCATAGTAGACACATTGGTAACTATATTTATACTATATCTTGGCCTTGTGATAACATCCCTGGGGCACAGTAATATTATAATCCTCATTTCAAAAATATAGACCCTTAAGACTAGCTCTGTACATTAAATTTCTTATTTGTCCAGTGAAAGGGGCAATGGAATTCAGAGAAAGCTCTGTCTGCCATTAGAGTCAACACTGCAACCACACTATATTTGTATCATGGCCAGGGATCACAGTACAGGGAGAACTGCTAAACAAGATGGGGTGAAGTACATAAGCCAGTAGGGAGAGGCTTAGGGGAAGGATATAATTTTACTCATTTAATAATTTAAAAATACTTGCTCTAAATGGGCCTACACTGAAAAAGGCAAGAGTAGAACACTTGGGGGTATGTCAAATACCTTTTGCATTTGTTCCACAGCATTTCCATCAAGCCCAAGCCCTGGCATCTTGTTAGACCCTCTTGATTCCACTCTCATACGAATATGACCATAAATTTTGGTTTTTATGGCTTCTGGCCAAAGACAGCAATATTCCTTCATGCTCTACAATAAGCACAGCTACCCCTTTGGGACAAGAAGCTGGAGAAAGCCACAGCACCTACGGCTTTGAGGGACAAGCCCCATGGATTATTAAATCCTCCATTCCATGGGTCTTTGGACACCTCCTTCTGTCATCACCACCGGCAGATATGACCCACAGAGGAGCTGGTTCAAGGTGAACCCCACACTCTTCAGAATGGATAAAAGTGGTAAAATCATCCACAAGGCTCAGATCACTTAATCACCCACCTGGAGCTTGTGCAGATGAACTTTCTCTCTTGAAAGGTTTCTTTACTTTGCCAGACTAATTAACTGGATACTGAGAGGATCTTCACTGGGAGACATCACTGACACAGCTACGAATGCTAAGCCTGGGCACAGCCAGTCAGTAGAATCTCATCTTCTTAGGGAGACAGCCAAGAAAGGGAGCTAGAAATAATGGCATTGGACTTGGGAAACCAAGAAACTTACCAACACAAGCACCAACATCACTTGATTTTGCAGCAGTCTACCCCCTTTAAACCTTTGTCCTTAATTTGTTTTTTGAAAAGCAGATTTCTGACAACAGCTAAATATTATGGATAAACAGTCCTTTCTCTTTGTTCACCTTTGGAATATTTACTAACATGCTATTCTGACCAACTGGTAGCCTAAGCTTTCCTCTTCCCCTCTGTAACCAGAGAAGGGTGGTGTTTATGTAAACACAGAACACTAGACAAGTATCTGGAGGATTTGATTCTGCCTGGTTTTCCATACCCCGAGGGGCAGTATGATCTCTGCTGTGAATCTGGCAGCCAGCCTTACATTTTTTTTTTTTTAACCAAACCATCTGGCAGCCTCAGAGCCCAATTCTTTGGTAATAATTGTGCTACTTACTCCATCTGTACTTATAAGATAACTAGTTGCCTTCACAAATTAAGCTAGCCCATCTGTTTCTCTACCTTTATAAATGAGTACAGGGCTTCACACCCTTCCGGGAGTATGGGCAACATGCAGCTTAGATTGAGGGAGAGAGGGTTTTCTTCCTTTCCCAAGGTTGAAAAGAGATATGCTGCATTCCCAGAGTGCAGCATTTTCCATTCTGGAATTGCAAGGAAAGAAAATATGTCTGTAGAGGGCCTGTGTGCTATGGGCACCCAGGCTGCTAGACTTCAGCAAAGGATGCTCTGAGTAATGGGCTGTGCTCCTTGGGAGTAGCACACAAGTACATGCTCTGTTAGGAGGAGCGTGAACTGGGGAAGAATGCTGGTGCACTGACTGCTCTGTTTCCCATAGATGCCATTGCAACTGGAAGAAGGAGAAAGGGTAAGAGAGAGGACCAGTGGGGCATCACTGAGCTGTTGATCTGATCCTCTTGCTTCTGTCTCTCTAGATCTGTAAAATGAAAGCCTCAATTTGTTCTGTGACATCCTAGGACCTACTAGAGTTAATATACTTTCCTCAAGTGACTAACAGCAGTTTACACATTTTGGGAATTAGGTTCAATATTTGATATAGCACATCATCTTTCTGCCACAAAATTTGCAGGCTGGAGATTCCTCCAGGAGGCTGCTCCAGGTTCCTCAGAGGAGACGGGATTTGGTTGAAATAGCCCTGTGCTAAAGAAAAATTTAAGCAAACACTAAAATCGTGATTCTCTGTTTCTCACAAATGGAAAACAAAGAAATGCCCATGATTTTATTTAACTTATTAATTGGTGAGAAAACTGGTACTGCTATTACAAGCAGAAACACTAAAACAACACCCAGGATTTGGAGGTAGTGAACAGCTTTATTTTATACCAGTGGTCCTGGCCAGGCTCGCTCCCAACAACAAAGAAAGCCAGGCCCCACCCTCTCTGGTGGCCTGTGGTTTTTATAGGCTTTTACAGACAGGAAGTACAGAATCAGAACTGTACTTTTTTGATGGAGCAGGGCAGGTCCTGTGACTTTAGGGAACAGGTGGGTCAAATGGGAAACGGAAACAGCACCCAAGATGTCAGCGTGGATGAAGAACCAAGAAGTGAACTGCAGGCATCTGAGAACAAGTGAGGAGGCCATACTGCAGGGGGCAGGTTGGAAAAATAAAAAAAGAACAAAAGGGGCGGTCCTACTTTAGTGCAGAGTTACAAGGAGCTCAGAGGGGAATCTAAAGAATGGGTGTGTTAACAGGTGATTAGGGTGTCGACACTAATCTGTCTCATAGATGCAAAACTGGCTTTAGGGTGAGGGAAGAAAGCTTGATGCTCTTATGCCGATTGGAATCAGGTTGCACATCTGCGGATAAACATCATGTGTACTGTTATGAATCATCCACCATTTCCAGAGCTTTCTGGCAGCTTGGAGACATTGAAAGTCCAGAGTTTTCATAAAATCCAGTGACCAGAGAGGTCTTCCACTACATCAGAGTATCCATTTCAAGGCTTTGCACATCTGCCTTGAAATTAAGAATTGGGAAGTACTGGTTGGTGTCCGTAGAGTCTAAAAACCAGGTTTGGGTGGTGATTCTATCACCTTTAATTTTTAAATTAAAATTTTAAAGTTTATATAACTTTTCTCTGAGCCATTGTTTCCTTATCCATAGAAGGGGTTTTGAATATAAGATCTACCCCCAAACAATGTCACAAGCAACATTTATAGCTATGTTTTTAGTAGACTAGAGTATAGAAGTTCTTTCTTATACAAAGGTTAATCCTCAGCAACAGTAGCTCATGTGTTACTGAGTTCTTATGTCAAGTGCTGTGTTGACCACCTAGTTCATATCATTTTACACTGATTTCATCTGTAAGAGATTGTTACTGCTATTTGCCAAAATAAGTTTCAGAGGTGGCTTAAACCAGGTGTCACAGGAAGCAAAGCTGGGATTCAAAGGCAGGGAGGCTCAGTGAAAGTCTGTGTTCTTCATTGTCCATAGCACAGCTACATATGTTGGACAGGGCTGCAGAAAAATGGTGCTCACTTTCCTTTCTGTGCAAGTGGTTGCTTAGGATTTTGAGACTTACACCCATGAAGATGGCCTATTTGACGGAATATTTCTGCTGAAGGAATGAGTGGAAGGAGCTGACCTTTAGAAATTGCACTTTATATGTATTAACTTATGTCTGGAAAGAAGGTTGTCATATGATAGCATCTATAACTCGACCCTGGCCTTTCTCCTTGTCTTACATTCATTCATTCCCTGTTGCAGATGACTGAACCCAGAGCTTTGACTAAGCTCAGCAAGACTCTACTACTGAGCTACATTCCTAGCCCCGTTTTTTCTTATTTTAGACGGTGAGTTCCTCACAGAAAAGATAAGGGGCTGGGAGATTTTACCTGAAGTACACCAGAGATGAAATAGATGCACGAATATTCTCACTTTTCATCACTTTTTAGCCTAGAAGCAACAGCAAACCTTTTAGAGATTTTGGTGATAGAAACAGCCTGCTGTGGCATGTGTGCCATAGGTTTACTACCCCTGGCTTAGAATTTCCTGAGAGTTGAGGACTGTTTCTATCTTCAAATGAGAAACTCATGAAGAATATGTCATTTTAACAGACACTTTTTATAAGACTGATAATGTCATTAGTACTTCCACTGAAAGCATGTATTATATTATCCTAACATTAAGAATGTTTTGTATATTTTGCTAAACCTGACTTACTTTAAATTTTTTGCATTCACAGATGGAATTATACAAAACTGTTGAGAAAAACTTAGCCCAACTGTTAAGCTTTATTTCTGAAAAGAAAAAAAAAAAAAGAGAGAGAGAGAAAAATATATGGGTTTACCTAGCAAAATGAAATGAATTTAATTTTCATTTGGATGTTTATTTTTCATGAGTTGAATATTTCTAAATACTTTATAAGGAAACCAAGTTTTCTTAAAAATATAAGAATTATTAACTTTGGCTACAGAAAAATTAAAATTGATTTTTTGTAATGTTTCTCTATGGTTTATTTTGCATTTTCTTTCTGACACTAATTAATTTTCTGATTTCTTTTTTTGTTTGGTAGGTAACACTGAGTGACAGTCCTCAGAACTGGAAGGCTAACTTCATCTTCCACCATCTATTTTATAGACAGGTAACTGAAGCCTTAGTTATTTTATGAGCAACTTTATTGAAAGGATAAGAATGGCTTAATTGCTGAGGACCTGTAAATCCTCCATTATTATCATGAAATCTATCTGAGAAAGATTTATACACTTTTGAAGCTAAGCAGCTCTCTGTTTTACCACTTTGAGAAAGAAAAGCAAAGGCTTTTTAAAATTCTAATTTATTTCATTCCAGCAGTTGGGTTGCTTTTAGTTATTGTTCAGCCAGTCTGGGCACATTAATAATATAAGTATCAGTGCTCTCCTCTTTTTCTGTGAAGTAGTTCTGGGAATGTATAGAAAGGTACCACACTTGAATCCTTTAGTAACCTTCTAAATCCACTAGGGATTTTTCAAAGCATCATGCATTTCCACTTAACTATTCCCAGCTAGAGAAACATCTGCTTCATTAACAGTTCTGCATGCTCTGGTGTGTCTAGGTCACCAAAACTAGCCCGGCAGGACGACAGCTAAATAGATAGCTAAGGGGAGTCAGCTGTTTTCAGACTGAACTAAAAAGTATCTCTCCCTAAATTATCACACTCACTCAGTGGCCCTTGACTGGATTGATTTTAGGGAAAGAATCCTTTAAGCTACTTTTGAAATCCTACGTCAAGAGGAAAAGACCCTGATTCTTGCCTCCACCGTAGCCATGCTATTGAAAGGGAGTGGGGAATTTCTGCAGAGAGGCATTTATATATTTCTAGCCAACTGCCGCTGATTTAAAGTTATGTTCTTGTCTTGTTCCAAAGTGTTGAAGTGGGGCATGCACAGATGCAAAAACTCAAAGCCACAGATGCAAAAACTCAAAGCCACACAGAATCTGAGGCACATGCCCCACATCCACAGGCCTTAGGGGGAAGGGTCCTGTAAGTCTTTCTCTCTCTCTCTGTCTCTGTGTCTCTCTCATTATTCATGTGTTCTTACTGTGTTTTTTCGTCACTTCATCCTTAGTCATGCTATCCTTCAGGCCATTGCACCAAGTGGACTATAGGCCTTAGCATCATTCTTTTTTGTTTTTCAGAGATAAGAGCAGTGGACTTGAAGTCAACTGAGCAGGGTATGATGTTTTGTTCTGATCAGTAGTGACAAGGACTTTGAACAAGTTTCTTAACACTTGTGAGCCTAAACTGTCCTCATCTATGAAATGGACCCAAGAATACTGACTTCACTGGGCTGACTAAGAATGGCTGTACAACTAGGAGTGCTTGCTTGGCTCAGATAGAATTTAGGCATGATGTTTTACACACATTTTCAATGTCAAAACAACTCTCCACAGTAAGATATTTCATCAACATCTTATACAAGAGGGAACAGAGGCCCATAAAACTTCCTCTTAGATACTGAAGATCAGAATAGGACTCTAACCTTGGCATCTGCTACCATAAAAGGATGAGTCTCCTAGAATATGCCAGTGTGACCCATTTGGTGTCAAGTATGGCCTGTGACCTGTCTAATTGATGACATGTGAGTTGTACATGAACTTCCTTTCCCTGTTTGGCACTGATCTTTGGAATCCTTTTCCACTGTAGCCTTTAAGTTCAAATTACCCTATGACTTGGTTCAGGCTTTTCTTAAATCCTAGTGTAATAAGTAAGAGCATAGGGTTTGGAATTTGATTGTTCAGGTTCAAATCTTTGTCCAAATTTAGCTACATGATTTTGAACTAGTTAGGTTTTTTTGTGTGTATTTCTTCATCTATAAAATATGGAGACAGTAATGCCCACATTAGGACTGTTGATAAGCCTAAATGTGCTATTATATGCACTCATGTAGAAGACTACCTTGTTCCTGTTTTTAGAGTAAAAGTTTTCAGTTTTTGTCCACTGAGTATGATGATGGCTTTTTGGTTTTTCATAGATGGCTTTTATCAGATTGAGATAAAATTTTAATTTTCCGTAGGGTTATTATCATGCATCAGTGTTGGACTTTGTCAAATGCTTTCCCTGCATTTATTATGAGATTATCATGTGATTTTTGTCCTTAATTCTGTTAATATGGTACATTACACTTATTGATTTGTGTATATTAAAACATCCCTGCATCCCTGGGATGAGTTCTATTTAGTCATGGTGTGTAATCTACTTGATGATTTGCTGCATTCTGTTTGCTAGTACCTTATTAAGGAATTTTGTATCTGTGTTCATTAAAGAGATTGGTCTGTACTTCTCTTTTCTGGTTGGGTCTTTCTCTAGTTTTGTTATCAGAATAATTGCTTCCAGGAATGACTTTGAGAATATTGTTTCCCTTTCAATTTCATGAAAGAGTTAGAAGGGCAGTGAGTGGCAGGAGATCTTCTCTTTCTTGTAAAATTTAGCAGTGAATCTGTCAGGACTTGGGTTTTTCTTTATTGCTGAAGTTTTAATTGCACTTTTAATTTAATTGACTGATATTGGGTTATTTAGAATTTTTACATCTTCTTGATTCAACCTTGCTTATTCATATGTATCTAGGAATCTGTCCATTTCTTCTGTGCTTTCTATCTTGTTAAAGTTTCTTAAAGTACGTATAGATGATCTCCTAGGTTTCCACATGATCTGTTGTAATGTCACACTTTTCATTTCTAATTGCATAAATTTGAGCCTTTTCTTTCCTTTTCTTAATAAGCTTGGCTAGCAGTTTATCAGTTTTACTTAATTTTTCAAAGAACTAGCTCTTTGATTAATTTATTTTTTGTATTTTTCTTAGTCTTAATTGTATTGATTTCTGTTTTGATCTTTATAAATTTCTTCCCTTGTATGAGCTTTGGGCCAGATTTGTTTTTATTTTTCTAGAAGTTGAGTTTCAGTGTTAGGTTGTTTATTTGAGCTCATTCTGTTTTCTTGGTGTGAGAATTTACCACTATTAATTTTCCTCTTATGGAATGCTTTCATTGCATCCCATAAGTTCTGGCATGTTGTATTGGCATTATCATTTAATTATAGGTACTGTTTAAATTCTTTTTTACTTTCATCTGTGACCAATTGGTTGTTCAGTAGGGTGTTATTTAATTTCCATGTGTTTATGGAGTTTTTGTGGTTTCTTTTGCCATTCATATCCAGTTTCATTGCACTATGGTCTGACAATATGCATGGGAAAATTTCGATTATTTTCCATTTACTTAAGCATATTCTCTGGGCTACTATGTGGTCTATTTTGGAGAATGTTCTATGTGTTGCTGAGAAGAATGTATATTCTGATATTGTGCAGTGAAACACTCTGTGGACATCTGCTAGGTCCATTTGTTCACAAGTTTGGTTCATTTCTGATATTTCTTTGTTGATTTTTTTGTCTTGTTGATCTATTTGTGACAATGGGTTATAAAGTTCCCCCATTACAATTGCATTAGTGCTTATTTGATTTTTCATGTCTCTTAATATTTGTTTTATATAGGTGAGTGCCTCTGTATTTCATATATATATATATATCAAATTGTATATATATTATATATATAATTATATATATAATTGTATATATAATTGTTATTGCTTCTTGGAGTTTTCCCTTAAGAAGTACGTAGTAGCCTTCTTTATCTCTTTTGACCAGTCTTGGCTCAAAGTGAATAGAAAAGCTACATTTGTATTTTTCTGGGTTCCTGTAGCATGGGATATTGTTTTCCATCAATTGAGTTTCAGTCTAAGAATTTCTTTTTATGTTAAGTGCGATTCTCATATGCAGCATATTGTTAGATTTTTCTTCTGGATCTATCCTGCCAGTCTGTTTCTTTTTATTTGTGAATTGAGATCTTTAGCATGACTGGTATGTATTGACTTAGACTTGTCATGTTACTTTCCTCTTGGTTTCATTTTGTCCCTCTATTTAATTGGTTAGCTTGTGTGGTAGATTCATTCCAAAGGACCCAAACATGTTAAATGGAAGAAAAACAGTCACTTTAATAAGTGGTGCTGGGAAAACTGGCTCTCCACATGCTGAAGACTAAGACTAGAATTATGACTATCACCACGCACTGAGCTGAAATAAAGCTGAAGTAAAGATGGATCAAAGATCTTAATATTAAAACAGAAAAACAATCTACTATAAGAGAAACAAGGTAGAAATCTTGAAGACATAGGGGTTAGCAGAGAGTTCATGAACAAAAACCAAACTGCATAGGAAATATTTCAAAGAATCAACAACTAGGATATCATCTTATTGAAAAGATTTGCACATCAAAAGAAATTACCAAGAGTAAAAAGAAACCCACAGACTGGGAAAAAGTTGCAGCCAATTGTCCCAATTCAGCCAATCTAGATAACAGACTTTTATCTAGATCATATGAAACATTTAAAAAAATTAAGTCCCCAAAATTCTGAGACTCATACCAAAAATGGTCATCTGAGATGAGTATAGATTTCTCAAATGAAGAGATACAAATGGAAATATCATTATTCATTTGAGAAATACAAATTAAACAAACACTGAAATTCCATCTCACTACAGAAAGAATGGCTGTCATCAACAAATCAACCAACAACAAACACTGGAGGGGCTATGAGGGAAAAGGAACCCATCTCCACTGTTGGTGGGAGTATAGCCTGGTGCAACCACTGTGGAAATCAGTGTGAAGATTCCTAAAAGAACTAGCATTAGAGGTTCTATTCAACTCAGCTATTCCCCTTCTGGGTATTTTTTCAGGACTGAAAACATCATACAGCAATATATAGGCACTCATGTGTATAGCAGCACAATTTGTCATAGCTAAATCTTGGAAACAACCAAAATGCCCATCAACTGAGGCATGGATAAAAAGGTGTAGTATTTTTAGTATTTTATATAGTATTTTTATACAAGGCTGTATTACTCAGCTATGAAGAAAGATAAACTCGAAGCTTTCATAGGTAAACCGATGCAACTAGAGACCATACTCATAAGTGAAATAAATCAAACCTGCATGTAAACATCATATTGTCTCCATAGTGTAAGAACCTGAAAGAGCAAATAAAATCTGAAGGTGCAGTAGATACTTTTAAATGTAAAGAAATGCTCAAAAGGAAAGAACAACTGGGGTATGGGAAAGGAGAAAAAAAAGACAGAAGAGAAAAAAAATATATATATATATACACAAGTTAGCTAATATAATTGTAGCACTAAATTTTTTTGGTTTATTGAAAGGAAGAGTTAATGCTCAATTGTTTGATCAATCTTGTTGTTTTTGTTCCTTTCTCTTTAAAATAAAAGTTAAAATAATTTGAACAAAAAGAAAAGAAAAACAGAACAAAAAAGAAGAAAAAGCAAAGTCCGTTTCAAGGCGTGTCTCCACTATCACTGATAGACAATGTAGTCCAGATCCAAGCTGATTAATTCTGGCCAGCTGTAGCTTTATAGCAGGATAGTAGATAATCCCAGCAAGCTTGCACCTTCAGTTCTACTGAAGTTCAAGTGGTTTCTGACTATGAGGCTGGAACTCAATCTGCTCAGCCTGTAACACTCTGTGTGCTTTGTGCAGGTTTGAGCTCAGCTGTCCGATGGCTTGAACTCAGCAGCCTCACCCTGACACTGAGAGCTGCTAGCTGGGGCCAGCCTGCAACTTCTCAGTGTTCTGAGCTCAGTTAGCCCTTCTCTAAGATGGCTACCAGCTGATTCCCTCTTCTGGGGGAGGTTTGAACTTGAATAACTCACCAACTACTTCAGTCCTCTGTGTGTACTTCGCCATTGCACCAGTGCTTTTATCTGTGGGGGCCTCTGAGGTCAGCAGCAGTCACCATGTGTCTGCAGGTTCAAGCCCCTCCTACCCAGTGAGTCCAGACTCAGCCAGCAAGCGATTCCTTCCACTTCCTTCATTGAAATCTCTCCCTTTGCTCTCCCCACAGGCTTGAGTTTACACTTCTGATCCTTCCTCATCCCACAGACCCACTTCCCTCCTTCTTCTCTTCCTTGCATTGCTATAGTCCAGCATCTGGTCACCAAATCTGGGAAAGACTCACCACTCTGCCATCTTCCCAGAAACTTCTGCTTGGGAATTTATGATGCATAATAGCAAACTGAATTCTCAGTGAATTCCTGTGGAAAAGGAATTTAAATGTTTGCTTCCAAATTTTTTTCCACTTTTCCTTTCCACTTTTAAGGAAATAACCCCACTGTGTTGACAATGCTAGCAAAGCAGAATCTGGATTCTATTCTTAAGAAAGCACATGAAAAAAGTATTTAGAAAAACTTGTTTTTAAAGATAGGCCCTAGAGGAATTCTATCTATGTAGCAAACTAAATTAGCAGAGAATGGGTTGCCTAGCTTACCTGATTCAGACTATTTCAGAATTAGGAGCTCCAAGTTGCATTTTAATATTATGAGTTCTGCTTGTGCTAAGTATAGAGATAGGAAACAATTATTTGCAATTCATTTGAGCTATTTTTGTCTATCATGTTAAGAACATTGTCTTTTATATGGATTAGCATCTTCTATATAGGGTCTATAAATTTTATTTTAGAATTCTGTGTTAGGAATAATTTTGCTTCCCATGAATAAACAAAGGAAACAATATTTTGTGCCTTTTTAGCAAGCAGATTACAAGAAGCTCAAAGAAGTACTTGAAGCCTCAGCAGGGCAACTTTGTTATTCTTTATACTTGACATTTTTATATTCTTTTTCCCTTGGTTCTACTTTTCTATTTTTACTTAAACGTTTGACTTCAGTGGCTTTTATTGTAAGCTACCTCAACATCTTTCTGGAAAGATGTAAGCATCTAATAAATATAAGTATATTAAATAAGAGCCACTTTAAAAGGGAAATACTTGTATAAAAGTATTCAATTGCTATGCAAGTTTCTGTGCAAGAAGCTGGGCGTGGTGGTCACACCTGTCATCCCAGCACTCCGGAGGCTGAGGTAGGAGGATTGTTTCAAGTTCGATACCAGCCTGGGCTACAAAGTGAGCTCAAGGCTAGCCTGAGCTGCATAATGAGACCCTGACTCAAACACACACACACATACACACACACATACACACACACACACACACACACACACACACACACACACACACACACACACACACACACACACACACACACACACACACACACACACACACACACACACACACACACACACACACACACACACACACACACACACACACACACACACACACACACACAAACACAAACACACACACACAAACACACACACATACACACACACACACAAACA
>PVLD010008662.1:0-82363 GCA_004027595.1 Dinomys branickii
ATACAGATACAAAAGGTAGTTCCTGGGGGGGGGGGTTCTTTTCCTTTGAGTTTAAGAGATCTAAAACACACACAGACTACACACACACACAAAGCGAAAAATGTCACAACTACAACCTCAACACATTTGCTTTTCTCCTCATATATTATCTTCTCGAAGATATATTATATTGGTCACTTCTCCAAAAAGTAGAGCAAACTGACCAAAGGTCAAAGTCCTCCCAAGGTTTAGATAACCGCGATTTAAAAGCCGACTCCAAACTTACTAACCTCACAGCTCGGTGAAGTAGATCTTGAGGTTTTTAAGCACTACTTTACCTGGGCTAAAGGGCACAGGTTCTCTAGCGCTCCCTACCGCTCAGATTT
The DNA here is from genome assembly GCA_004027595.1 of Dinomys branickii. NCBI lineage: Eukaryota > Metazoa > Chordata > Mammalia > Rodentia > Dinomyidae > Dinomys > Dinomys branickii. The sequence goes on from PVLD010008662.1 coordinate 366, forward strand.
TGAAGCTACCTAACACAGAAAACCCAAGTTAGCAAAGATTGGCTCCCTCGCTCCACTTTTTTTCCGCTTAAAAAATCGGGTGAAGGTTGGGATGGGTGGGGAGAGCCGAAAGGGCAAAACGAAGGATTAATCACTTCGCCCCATTACATCAGCAGCCTCCGCCCTTTCCTCCGAAGACCTCCTCTCCCGGAGCCGTAGCCACGCACTGGCGTTCCCTTCGCCTACCCCCAGATCTATTATATGCCCTGGTACCGCCCCATTATCACCCCGCCCCGCCACTCTCCTTCTCCTTCCCCTCCGCAGCAGGGGAGGGAGGAAACCCCAGCGAGGAAACAGGGCGTTAAAGGAAGGGCTGCTCGACCAGAGCGGAGGCTCCATTGGTCCACAGGCTGTGTGGGCGCCTTCCATTGGCCCGCCGGTCGGAGTCCCGCCCTCCAGCTCCGCCCCCGCCCCGCCCCCGCGCGAGGCCCTCCCCGCGCCCCCGGCCAGCCTCGCGGTGGGGAGGGACCCACTGGGCGAGCGCGGAGCCTCCGGCGGCGTCCATGGCTCCTCCTGCCACGGAGCAGCAGCCGAGGCGGCGGCGACGGCGCTAAGGAGGCGGAGGGAAGGCTCCTTTAAGGAGGAGGCACGACGACGCCTCTTTTCCTCTATCTCCTCCCTTCACACTCATTTCCCCGTCGCCGAGGAGAGGGGGAGGAGAGCGGAGCGGCCGAGGGAGAGAAAATTCCTCGCAGGAACCTCTTTGAGGGGGTGTGGGGGGGCAGGGGAAGAAAGAGCCGGGCGCTCCGCTCCCCGCTCCGCTCCTCGCCCCGCTCCTCGCCCGAGACGCCGCGCGGGCCCGGGGCGGACGCCCGCCCTCCTCCCCGCGGCCGCGGCCTCCCTCCCGGACTCGGGGTCCCCGGCCCCGGCCCTCGCTCCCTCCCTCGCCGCCGGTCCGGCCCCGAGCTCGCCGCGCGCTCTCTCCCGACTGACTGTGTCCCTCCGCCGCCGCCACCTCAGCCCGGCAAATGAACTCCGTGCGAGCCGCCAACCGGAGACCCAGGCGAGTGTCGCGGCCGCGCCCGGTGCAGCCCCCGCAGCAGCCCCCGCAGCAGCCACCGCCGCAGCCGCCCCAGCAGCCGCCGCCGCCCCAGCAGCAGCCGCCGCCGCCGCCGCAGCAGCAGCCCCCGCCGCCGCCGCCGCCGCCGCCGCCGCCACAGGAGCGGAACAACGCGGGCGAGCGGGGTAAGGCGCGGGCCCCGGGGGAGAGGCGCGGGGGACGCGGAGGGCCGGGGCCGAGGCCGCGGGGCCGCAGCTCGGCCGGCAGGAAGCGCCGCGGCCCGGCCCGCTCAGGCCGCGCTTTGTCTGTTCCGGGCCGGCGCCTCCTCGCGCCCCGCCCGGCTCCGGCTGCTCGCGGGCCCTCGGGGCCGTGGGCCGGGCGGCCGCGGAGGGATCGCCGTCCGCGGGCGGCGGGGCGCCGGGAGCGTGTCGACCCGCGCTGGGGGGAGGAGGGCCGGGCCGGGACCCGCAGCCGGGGGCGGCCGGGAACTTGCTCGCCGCCTCTCGCGGTCACGGGGTAGGGCCGTGGCGACTCCCCTCCCACCCGCCGCGCTCGCTGCGCAGTTGCCCCTTAGTTACGAAGCCGCGGGAAGCGCCCGTTCAACCCCGAGCTCGGAATACGCGAGTACAGCGGGCATCGGCCATTTCGGGCCCCCTCCCTCGCGTGCCGTGCGGTTACCTTCCGCCCCCGCGGCCGCCCTCCTCCCCGCGTGGGGTCGGAACACCCGTTCCCCAGAGCCGGCCCCTGGGGACTGCGTTTGTGAGCGCGCGCGCGCGTGTTTGTGACCAAGGCCTAGTGAAATGTGTCATTTGGACCCAACTGTGCAGCGCTGTCTGGTAACCACCATTGTCTCAGGGCTGAGGCTCCCCGGGGTTGGATTCCTGCTTTAGCAAAAATAACACTCAGTTCTACTTGGATGATACGGTGATTTTCAGAGGTTCGTGAGATGGAGGTGTTGCACCCTGATCTCCAAACAACTATTCTTATTAATTAGCTGCTTGCAGTGGGGGTGGAGGTCAGTACCGTCTGTTTTGTGTATGATTGTTGTTTTAAGGAGAATTGTTAGGAGACATTTTGCGTGCTTCAGTTAGCGGATTAAGGTTAATTTTACATGCGTTGGTTGTCACGCCTCCTTCGATGAAGGGGATTGAATTTAATGTATTTTTTAGATTATATATTCTTTCCTTAACAAACTGTTTCATTGTACTTGATCAAAAATGTTTAACAAAGATGTTAATCTGAAAATAGTTTAAAGGGTTAGCGTTAGTCACTGTTAAGTCTGAGAAAGCAGTTTGCTGTATGTAGCTAGAAAGAAGGTGGTGTTTCAAGCTTGTCTTGTGCAACATAATTGGTAAATAGGTTTTAATGATTCTCTGATATGTTTGCCTATTTAGGGGGAAAATTTTTAAATGTGTAGTCTCACTATTTTCTTTTCTATATTCCATAGTAGAGTTCTTCTGGCGTTTCATTCAAATAATGTAGTCTTTTTCTAGAATTGGCACTGTATATTCTAGAGTTCACAGTGTTTTTGAGAAAACAATGACATAAAGTTGAAATGCTAGTTTAAACTGTTAGGGATTCTATTGCTAAGCTTTTTTAAGATGTACTGATTTGTTAGTAACATTAGCACTGAATCAAAATATGTCAGCCAAACCTAATTTATTCCCATTGTGTATGTTTAAGTATCTGTTCTACATCACCATTTCACAATTTGTATATAATTTCCAACTTAGTTGAAGTAATTCTTGAGCAGTTTTCTTCACTGATTCAAAATTATTAGCTACCAAAGTTTATTTCTACCTATACTTGAAGTGACTAGTTTATTGGCAGCCACATGCCAGTGTCAGTTTTCTTTTTGTTGCTGTTCATAAACTGACAAAGATGTTCATGAATCAGAATTTCAGTGTGTAGCTAAGCAAATGGTGAATGAGACGCACTGTAGGATTGTTGCTTTGCTGTAGCTAGCAGGAACTGTTCTGAGGTTCAGTGTTGGCACAGAGGGGAAGAGAACTTGCTGATTAGCCTTCAGGGAAAATAGTGTGAGTCTTTCAGAAGGCAAATAAATGGTCTCAAAATGAATAAAACATTAAGATGAATTAAAAGACTAAAAGATTTTGCTAGCCGTATGTAAAAACATCATTCTTTGAAAAATCGGCATTTTAATTGCGTTTTAAAATGTGCAGTCCATATCAGAAGTTAACTGAGAAGAACATTTTTATCTTGAGTTTTTGGAGCACATAGTGTCATTTCTAGCTTGGAAAAAAGGTTTTTCTTTTTCTTTTGTTTTTTCACTCTTTTATTAACTCTCAATAAATAGATAGTAACTCTTTCATTCGTCTTGGACAGTATTACATAATGGATTAGGCAGTTTCCAGGTAAGGAATTGGAGTGAGACTCAATGTTTTAAGAGGTTAGTTCAATCGGTATGTAAAGTCCCTTATTTCATATGAAGATGCACTTTAGGCTTTTTAGTGATAGTAACAATTGTAACAGTTTTTGAAACAAAAATTCTGCCAAGCTAGTTTTTACCTGCTTCCTTACTTATAGGTTATCTGGAATAAAAACTTTCTTGACCAAAATATTACCTGTGTGTATGTATATGTGCATTGTATATATGCACACACATGCACATATTTTCTCTTACATGTAATGCCCAATGTTTGATGAGAAAGAAACTGAACCTTGTAGAGTGAAATCTTAGAACTCTTCAAAGCCTCCCTGGAGGAGGATTTCTTAGACCATGCTTGACACTAGGAAATAGTGGCCTGGGTATTTCATGGAATATTCTCTTCACTCTTATCTGAAATGGTCCATTGTCTTTGGGGGGGGTGCCAAATTGAACTCAGGGCCTTTACACTAAACTGCAACTCCAGCTCTTAATTTTTAGTTTTTATTTTTAACACTTGAGAAAAGGTCTTGCTATCACTAAGTTACCCAGGCTGGGCTCAAACTTGAGATTCCCCCGCCTCAGCCTTAACCTCAGTGCTAGGATTACAGGTGTGTGCCACAAGTCTCAGCTCCCAGCCCTTTATATATTTTCATTTTGAGACTTGCTTTCCCTAAATTGCCTAGGCTGGCCTTGATTTGTGTTCTACTTCAGCCTTGCGGAGGATAAGGATTACCTGACTATTTCTGTGCCTAATTGATCAACTGCTTCATGACTGAATATAAATCCTTAACCTTTTGAGTCGTAAATTCCTAAATTTGGGATTTTGGTGAACATTTTAGGGTAACAGAAAATAATTATGTTCCATACAGTCACACTTTGGTAATGTATTCTATGATTTAGTGAAACTGAAAGTAGTGTGGGGTTGGGTTTTTAATATTTGTTTCATTTGTACATTTTCTATTTTTTAATTGACATGTTAAAAATGCACATATTTATGGTGTACTGTACTGTACGATGTTTTGATACAAGTGTATATCATGTAATGTTCAACTTAGGGTAAGTATATCTGTCTCAAATATTTTTCAGTTGTAAGTAACGTTTAAAATTATTCTGGCTTTTGTTCTGTTTTGCTTGTTTTGTTCCCTGCAGTTCTGAAGATTGACCGTGAGGCCTCTCGCGTGATGGGCAAGTGCTCCTCGCCGAGCTCCGTCTTCATTCCTTTTTTGTTCTTTTTTTGTTCAGTGTGAGGTGATAAGTTGCCCAAACTGGCTTTGAACTTTGGATCTTCCTGCCTTGGCCTCCCAAGTAGCTGGGATTACAGGTGTGCGCCACCAGACCTGGCTCTTCTAGCTGTCTGAAATATATCTTATTGTTATCTATAGTCACCTTACTGTGCAACAGAACACCAGAACTTATTTCTCCTAACTATTAATACTATTAACTATTCTTTCCTCGTCCGCAGCTCTTCCTAGCTTCTGGTCCACATCAGTCTATTCTTAATTCATATGAGCAACATTTTTAGGTTCTGCATATGAGTAAGTCTCCCTGTACCTGGCTTATTTTGCTCAACATGGTGATGTCTAGTTTCCATGTTGCGACAAAAATGTTAAAATTCCATCCTTTTTATGACCAAATAGTATTTTATCGTTCATATAAACCTGTGTGTATATACGTATGCTACATATATAAAAATGTGTGTATACATATATATATACATATACGTGTGTGTATATGTATACATATGTGTGTACACATATGTGTGTGTGTGTGTGTATCACATTCATTCATCAGTTGATGGACACAGGTTATTTCCATTCCTTAGCTGTTATAAATAGGGCTGCATAAACGGGGTGTAGATGTCTTTTAACATACCGATTACATTTCCTTCAGTTTTATGTTTTGTTTTAAAATTCTAAAAGGATTTAGCTTTTGCAGTTTGTTCTGCTGAATTTACCTTCTTTGTCCTTGAACTTTGTTCTCTGTTTCTGGAAATGCATATGGAGAAAACTACAAGTCTACAGAAGTGTTTTATATTCTGATAAGTAGTTTTTAATTGTGAAAATTAACTTCTTTGAATAGGTAATAAATGTACATAATTTAAAATTAGAAAGTTCTGTGCCTCCAGCTACTAAATCCTTTTACATAGAAACCCAGTATTATTAAGTTTCTTGTTTATTCTATTTCAATAAAAGATGAAATTTGAGCACTAAAAATAATCTCTACATGGGAGTTTTTTAAAGTAAGTGTGATTTTTTTAATGAGGACTGGAAAAGCATGACTATGTTTGAAATGGTGAAAATTTAGTGATCTAATTCAAGAAATGTAACGAGTACCATAAATTATTATATTTTACTATGAATTTATAGTCTAACAGTTTTAGAGTTCAACTGAGTCTGTTTAATCCCCTATTTGTAGGATTTTTTAAAAAAATCACCTATGACCCTGGAATTCAGGGTTGGTTTTCTTGTTTTTAATTTGAACTTGTTGGAATAATTCAATACACAGTCTTAGATAAACTATGCCTGATGGCCAGGCCCCTGTTGTCATCCTAGCCTGAGGCAGGAGGATCACTTCAGCTCAGGCTGGGCAATGCAGCAGAACCCTGTGCTAAAAAGACACACAAACAATATTTCTGATGGAGCTTCATATTTATATTTATGTAGTAGCCAGGGACACTCCTTGGTGCTGTAGTTAGATACATTTTAGTTAGGTATGCTAGTTACACCTTCGGGGGGAGGCTCTGAGCTCATGAGATTTTACCTTCGTAGAATAAGGAACTTCTTTACCACTCACAGAATAAGGAACGTCTACAACCTTAGTAGATACAGGAATTTTGAACAACAATATGATTTTTCCTGTTGTGGGAATTAAGTGCTGGAGGGCACTCCTCTCCCATATGGTGGATTAATCTTCAAACATACCTTCTGAGAGAAGTATCAGCTGGTTTTCCCCCTGTGGAGAGTCTTGTTTTGAAACAGAAATTATTTGAGAGGTACCAATGGGGTAATACCAGCGCTAATGCAGAAGCGTGATGAGGAGAAAAGGCCATGCTTCGGCTGCTTTTATCTCTCTTTACTTGAACTGCTGCAAGCCTAAGGAAAGGTCAGCTAACTTGGAAGCCTGTCAGATAAGGCAAGGCACCAGTAGATCTTGACCGGCTCTTGAGGAGCCCCCTTTCCTTAAATTGGCAGAACTGAAGGATAGTAAGCACAGCAGTCCTTTAGTATCTCTGGGGGATTCATTCTCAGATCCTCTGTGGATGTCAGAATCCCCCGTGGATGCTCAAGTCCCTTACATAAAATGACAAACCAGTAGGACAGCATTCACAGATAACCTACACAGATCATCCCGTATATACTGTAAATCACCTCCAGATATTAATTATAGTATCTAATACAAGGTAAATAATGTATAACTAGTTATTAATACTGTATTGTTTAGAAAATGTGGGGGACAGTTTTTACACGTGCAGGTTTTTCTTCAGCAGTTTTTTCTTCCATGGATTCTTGGACCCAGGGACATGGAACCCATACACATAGAGGTTGACTGTATTCAATTTTCCCCCATATGTCTTGACTTTGAAAATAAGCAATCTACAAGGAGTTATTTCATGGTCAGATGTCTTACTGTCTTCCTGTTTATCCCTAATAAGTTACTCTTTGTGTCTGTCTCATTTCATTTGTACATCTGAAGTGTACAGTATCACTTTTAAGCTTCTATTTCAGTAATTTATCAGCTCTTTGATTGCATTCTTCTATAAAGAACTCTGATTAGTATTGGAGACTATTGGTGGCAAGGCCCCCCTCCCCAATTTGCAGTTGTTGCCCTCTGAAAACAAAACTATAACAACACAAAATGTAAGGGATGAGATGGTTTAGTAGTATGGTATATCGGGCTCACAGCTAGTCTTGACCATTGATGAGCTCTTTGACATTGGGCCAGTATTGTTAACTTCTTTGTCTTATTTCATAATCAAGAAAATAGAAATAACATTTACCTTATAGGATAACTGAACAATAAAAGATAGTTAAATAGTCCATGATAAATGCTCAGGAAATGACATTCTTTTAAATAAAAAAATCAGATTCACTCAGCTGTATATAAAATTAAGATTTAAGATGTGCATGAGTTATCAGAGTTTCTGGCATACCCCAAAATGCCGGCTCTAAACTTAGAATGCCAGACATGATGGCACAGCTTGTAATCAGCACTGAGGAGGCCGAGGCAAGAGAATCACTGCAAGTTTGAGGCCGGCCTGGGCTACATAGTGAGTTCAAAACCAGCCTGAATTAGTGTGAGACTTCATCTCAAAAAACCTAATAAACAAACTAACTTAGACTAATTATAGTTGTTAATGAGTAATCTTACCTTTAATGAATTTAAGTATTGTTTGATGAAAGGACTAAGGAAACAGAAGAAATGGGCATTTAGAATAATAAATACTAATACTGTTTGTGCTGTGCACTAGAACCTGAGCCAGGCACCCTTTCTCACATGATACCTCTTTTGGCAAGTTTGCAAGGTAATTATAGCATTTGTTTTTTTGTTTTGAGACAGTCTCACTTTATAGTTCAGGCTAGCCTTAAATGCAGTCTGTAGCCCAGACTGGCCTTGCTCTCCTACTGAATGCTGGTATTACAGGGATGTACCACCATGCCAGGCTTATAATGTATTTTTAAACAAGTGGGTAAACTGAGGCTTGCAGTTACATAGAAGGGAAGATCCATAGCAAGTAGCAGAAAAGAGTACTAGAATTGACTTCTGTGTCCCTCAGTGTTTCCATAAACAAGGATAGATACCAAAACACATTCAGCAGAAAGCCTGCATCACTTTGAGAGGAGGAAATAGCCTAGCTCTTACAGATCTGTGCTCTATCCGATACTATCTATCTTTTGGAGACAGATAGATCAATTTGGTGACGTTGATTTTTTTTTTCCCCCAAGTACCAGGGATTGAATCCAGGGCCTTTGCACTGATCTAGTCCCCAGCACTTTTTTATTTTTCATCTTGAGACACAGTCTTCCTAAATTGCCCAAGTTGGGCTCAGGTTTGTAATCCTCCTGCTTCACCCTTCCAGAGTGCTAGAATTAGGGGTAAAGGATTATGGGGTACAACACTATGTCTGGCTGTGCTACTGAGTGTTGAATCATCTGGCTCCACATTTTCCAAGTTAATTGTCTGATCATAGTTTTGTTTCTCATGTAGATTTGTCTCAAGGAATGACTGACTGACTGACCAGCATGTTTTTTCCACCATGTTGATGAGATCACTAAGCACTTGTTGTACAAAGAAAAGTAAATTTCCCCTGAATTACTCATAAGTTATGAATAAAAAATGTTGTCATTTTTGTACTTGGTTACAGATGGAGTATTTTAAGAGAGGAAAAATATGTTAAAAATAGTATTAGACTTCAATCATAATTTTAATTGATTTGTGGACTAAATATCTTTTTCTTACCAGAGTTTTGTATGTTTATTATATGTATGGCTTTGGGTTTTGTGTATGTTAACATATATGCGTAAACTCAATCCATTAAAAATAGAGAAATGAAACCAGCTAACTTCCTTTACATTAACTTATTTTGGCTTTAAGCAAATTCTAAAAGTATTTATTTCACTTTGAAAATGAATGTATTAATTGCATTTTTCATCTTAAAATGTAAAATAAGAGGGTATTTTTTAAGTGTAAGTTTGCAAATGTGAGTTTGTATGTTTATTGGTTACTCTCCCAGTTTCTGAAAATCCTGTTGTCAAATATTCTGCCGTTCTAACACAGAACATTGTAGTTATGTTCAAAAGGGGGGCTAAGACATTAAAAGCTATCCTCCCACCTTGTGACTAAACATTAAACACCAGGATGTACTTACACACTGAATGAGAGAAAAGGATGGAAATGGAGTTAGAACCGTGCTTTAAATTGTTTTTCTGGTTATAGTAATAGTGTTTTCACTATTTTCACCTAATGAACAGCAACATTGATTTTTTTCAGATGGCTGAGTTGGTTGCTCCAAAATCTTCATTGAAAGATTGGGGATTTGTTTTGTTTTGGTTCTCCAGTAATGGGGATCTCCAGTAATGGGGATTGAATCCAGGGCTTTTGCACTGAGCTACATCCCTAGCCCCCTTTTTAATTTTTTGTTTTGAGATAGGTATTGCTAGGTTGCCCGGGCTGAGCTTGAACTTGGAATCCTTTTACTTCAGCCTTCCAGAGTTCTGCCACTACCCCCAAATTTTTCTTCAGTGGGAAATCACAGTGATTGGCCACTACGGGAGCTCAGCCTTCGGCCCTAGTGTCTGCAGTACCGTGATAGATAGCCGCCCGGCTTGAGTCAGGGTAGTCTTTGGAGGTTTGCCAATTCTGCCGGGGTGTAGATGCTGTCTTGCTAGTGTTCAGGGATTGGATAGGAAAACTTTTCTACACCTAAGCATTGACTTTGTATCTTGGATGCATAGTACATCACTAGTAGTTGTTTCTCTGAACCCAGCTAATCAAACTCTTGGTGGTAAAAATGCAGGCTTTAAGGAGAATTAAAACTGAATAGAATTGAACAAATAAAAAGGAGTCTTCCAGGTTTACATCATGGCAGTGAAGAAAGATAAAACACGACTTGTTTGAATGAAAGCAAAAGGAACAGAGATAAGGCGCTGTTTTTGTTTTTGTTTTTTGTTTCTTTTTGTATCGGGGGCTCAAATTTAAGGATCTTATGCTTGCCAGTCAGGTGCTTGTGCCACTGAGCTATATGCCCAGCACTGTATTTTGGAATCTAGTATTCTTCACAGAGTAATGTATAGTGGAGGAAGTTGTGCAATCATTTTTCCTCATGTGATACAAGGTCAAGTGTGTATTTAAAATGGACACTGAACTCATTCATAGTCGTATGTAAATGACAGGTACCCTCATAAGCCTGTGAAAGGCATTTACATGTTCAAGCATCTGATTATGAGTACTTCTCAAATTTTGTTATTTTTGGCCTAGTTAAGAGAGAAGGTGTCCTCACTTGCCCTCCTTAAATATTCCATGTGAGCCTTTTAGTTGTCTAACATATCACTTCCAGACTTAGGCTCAGATATACAGACATATAATTTAAAAATGAGTATTTGTATTGCAATAAGTAAGTAAAAAAAAGATAAGTAAAATTAAGTCGTGTTTCCTTTTGTTTTTCTTTTCCCTTTTCTCTTTTTTCAAAAGATCAGCCATGGTGGCGCATGCCTATAGTCCCAGCCCTGGAGAGGCTGAGGCAGGAGAATTGCAAGTTCAAGACCAACCTGGACTACATAGTGAGTTCAAGGCCAGCCTGAACTACTTAGCAAGACCTTGTCTCAAAAAAAAAGACCAATTTTGGGCATAGTTTATCCATTCTACCACTGATGGACTTGGACTTGTTTTTCTGTTTGTCAGGAATATGGTGAGCATCTTACATGTGTCTTCAGTAAACACATGCGCACTTGCCTTTGGATTTTATGTCTCAACATAGACCATTGCTTGTATTTTCACAAGGGCAGAACTTCAGTTGCTTTGTACGAAATGGAAGGTAAAATAGCTTAAAGACACATGAACATGGTCTCTCATAATTATGTTGCTAAAACAATGACTGGAAAGGATGATTCAATTTCAGGTATTACCCCCCGCCCCGCTCCACCCCATATGTCTGCTCTTTTATCCTTTAACAGTTTAGTCTTGAGACCAACAGTTAATCCACAGAGAGCACTAGAGGACACTGACATGTTCTTTTCCACTTTCATTTTTGCAGATAGCCATATTGTAGTAAAATATGCTGAACTGTGGCACAGACGTGTTATTATAAACTTTATTCTTAAGAGATAAGGTCTCACTATTTTGCCTATTCTGGCCTTGAACTTTAGGACTTAAGCAGTCCTGCCACAGCCTCCTGAGTAGCTGGGGTAAGTATAGGCCACTGTACCCAGCTTATGTGCTAAAATTTTTTATTTACAGATTTTAGGCTTTTAAAGCTTTGGGAAAATAGCTTTAGTCATTTTTATTTTATTTTTTTCAAGTAATGCAATGTGGATCTTTTTTCAGAAGTCAGAAAGTTTATCAACTTAGTATACTTCAGTTTTTCCTGAAGATGGCAGTTTCAGTTACTTCATTTGATTCTGGTTTTCTGCTTATCTTTGATTACCCTTTATTATATTACAGCTTTATTTTAAAATTGTAAAACTTTCATAGAAAACTTGAGGCACATTTTGCTCTCAAAGGTGTTTTTCTAGTCCTTGACCAGATCTATCCATTTCTGATGTATAGGAGGAAGAAGAAAAAATACCTTTACCAGCAACCTCGATAAGGTCTCCGTCGAGTGCGCTCTTGTTCTGAAGTGATCCTGGCATATAAACCTGTACTGCCATGTAAACAAGCATCCCCTGAGACTAAGAGATGAGGCTGTGTTTGTAGGAAACTACTTGCTTGAAATTGATCATTTGGTAGCTCTAGATACCAAAAGAGGAAGATTCCATTATTTTATATCTGCTCTTACAGCACTTGCCAGTCCAGTGGTAGTATTTGCTTTCTTGTCCACCAGAAGAAGTGTGGAGAAGACTGCCATCTTTTTCATATTTATTTTTATTTTTTACACAACCACATTCAATTAAGTGTTGCTCGTAAAGTTTGAGGAAAAGGAGCCTGAGCTGATTCAGAGTGGCTTCCTGGCCCTCCCTCTATCTGCCCCGCCCCGTCACTTCTTAATTAGAGTCTTTGGAGTAAGATGACGTCATATGTGCTCTAAAAGGTTTGAATTTGGTTAGCTACTACTACATAGTTCTTGATTTAATGAAACTTGAAGCTAAATTTAAATAAAATTTGAGATTAAGATGAATTACAAATAAGATTAATACTGTTTTTATTATCTTCTCTTTTGTGCTCATTGTTTTACTTAAGCCTTTTTCCCCTAACAAGTAAAAAATCAGCCTTTTCATTCATTTAATCAACAATTTACCTCTTAAGGTAGCTCATATTTTTCTGCCTACACCAAATACATACATACTTTCAAGGATGCAAATAGGAAGATTTAGATACAAATTTATCTGTGTACCTCCAGTTGAGCATATATAACTGGAGTTTTGGTAACTTTAATCCTTAGACAGTTTGCAAGACCAGAGTCTGTTAACTTCCTGTGAAATGTTAACATGATTATGATCCCTAATGTTCCATATCTGTTCAGCCTTTTAATCACTTACTGAATTATCTCTGTGCTGCACATCAAAAATTGTTGCAGCCCGACAAACTGAGTTTTAGCATTTTTATGTATGTGATTAAAGAAACATGCCTAGCTAAGGAAATACCTTTAGAGTTGGAGTCATTCATCTTGTTTACATGGCATTGTCCTTCATTTTATTCCATATTTGCCCTTATATCTAGAAATTGAAGGTGGAAAGACAGGTTTAAATCACATGTTGCTAGAATCTCAGTACCTCAATTGCAGAGATGAAACACTACTTTAAGGTTCCTTATAGCATCTATAATCTCACATACACAGTAGTTGTAACTCCCAGGGTGCATTTATGAATCTTCCTGATTTGGTCTTAGTATCTCTATTGTGGCATTTTACGAGAATCTGTACTCCAGTTTGTTGTGACTTGATTAGAGAACCTCTTCGCTAAAATCTAGAGTTGAAAAACTGGAGTGGGAGATTTGCAGGTAAGAAGGCTTGACCAAGACTTGGAGAGTCACATTTTATTGGGCTTCAAAAATGTTACGTACCACACTGAGAATATACTCAATGTAGTGAAATGTCTGAGCATTTTTGGGTAGGATATTAGATGGCATCTTGTTGCTGTTTATTTTTCGAATACTGTATTGCAGTCTAGAGGGAAGGAAGCTTTGTGAGATTGGTCTTGGAAATTTTGTCATATGCCCACAGAAGGAAAAATAGAAACCGAACTTGCAGTGAAACTACAATGCTTCTACATAGCCAAGGGTCCACCAAAAGGACAACCTACGGGATCGGAGAAAATATTTGCAAACCCTGTACCTTATTTCTAAAATGTATTTCTAAAATTTGTAAGGCACTCCTACAACATAGTAGCAGAAAACTAGTAATTATAGCTGGGGTTATTACTCAACATAGAGTGCTTACTTAGCATGTGCAAGGCCCTAGTTTCAATCTCCAGCACAAAAATAAAAACAAGCCATGTATGGTGGCACACCTGTAATCCCAGCATTCAGGAGGCTGAGGCAAGAGGATCACTGTGAGTTCGAGACCCTAGCAAAAAAATAACAATAGGATAAAAACTTGAGTAATTTCTCCAAAGAACCCATACAGAAAGTGATTGCAGCATAGGATTTTTTGTATTAATTATGACATATACAAATAATGTTTTGCTCATATGCCTGGCTGATTGAAGAGATAAATATAGTGTGTAAATGAATTGGCTAGAAAGACAGGAGAAATTTGTTACTTGTCACAACAGCTGGCTTTTCTCTGGGATAGTCTGGTGGTACAAACTATGTCTGTCACTTTTTTTTTTTTTTTGTCTTTTTGAGATAGGGTCTTGCTATATAGTTCAGGCTGGCCTTGAGCTCACTTTGTAGCTCAGGCTGGCCTCAAACTCGCAACGATCCTCACCCGGCTTGTTAGAAAAATTTTGTGTTGCCCATATTTTCTTTTTATAAAACTGGTCAAAAGCCAGGCATAGTATCACACGCCTGTAATACCAGTACTCAGGAGGCTGATGCAGGAGGATCTTAGTGAATTCAAGGCCAGCCTGAACTGCATAGGGTGACCTTGTCTCAAAAAAGACCAAAAAAAAACACTGAATCAAGTCTTAAAGAAATTACTGTCATTTTTTTAGGCTAAGGGAAATTGTTTCATCATCATTGGTTTTTAAAAACCACACCCTTCACTTTCTAAGATGTTTTGGACATTTTGAATGTTGTGCCTAATGTATTAGGGGATAAATAACCATTTTCAAAAATTATGGGTTTTTGAAAGTTAAATCTAGTTACTAGAGTGTAAACTGCTTATACCTCATACTCACTTGATGAGGTTTCTCTGACCATTATATAGGCTTCTTATAAACTTCAATCAAGAGAAAATAAGCATTTTCCTATTAGGAAACACACTAAAAACCTTCATTAAAAATTCTGAAATAATTTTGGTTTGGTTCAAAGTAGAGGCTTCTGAGCTGAGGATGTAACTCAGTAGTAGAACAATTGCCTAGCATGTGCAAGGCTCTGGATGTGATCCTGTACACATACCCCCAAAATAAAATAAGAGGACACTGATGTGTTTTAGGGAGAATCAGTAAGGGTAGATTCTAAAGCTTGGTCATGGTGTGACACATGCTTATAATCTCAGTACTCTGGGAGGCTAAGGTAGGACAGTGAAAAATTCAAGCCCTGCCTAGGCAACTGAGCAACTTGGTGAGACCCTGTCTCATAAACAACTGAAAAAAAGAAAAGTGCGGAGATATAGCTCAGTGCTCTCTGGGTTCAGCTTTCAGTAGCTCAACAAACAAAAAAGGGTGTTTTTTTTTTTTTTTGGAAAGGATTTTGCTATGTGGTTCAGGCTGACCTCGAACTCCTAGCAATCCTCCTGCCTCAGCCTCCTAAGTGCTGAGATTACAAGTGTGCACCACCACTCCTGGCAAAAGGGTAGATTTTAGATAATAATCAACATATATTTGATGGGGTTCTCTAAAACAGTAATTTTTGGTAAGTGAAGGAGGAACAAAAAGAAGACAGATTTAAATAGAGCTTTTATTCTTTTATAAAGCAGTCGTTGGTGCTATATCAGTTAAGGGAGTTTTTTTTTAAATTGTGTTACAAGAAGCTATAACTTTTTGAAATAGTGCTATTTGCAGATAGACCCTTAGTAAATGATTGTTTCTGTTTCCCATGAGCTTCCTTCTCTGAACCTAGGTCATTATTGAATATACTAAATGTCTTCATAGATGATAAAATTGAGTAAGGTTAAGTAATTAAAAAACAAGAATGGGAATCAAATTTGAGTAGTCTGAAAAACAAACAAATGAGCTTTAAAGTATATGGAAACAAACAAAAGAGTAGACTCTTAGAATATGCAGCCAGAACTGTATATAGCTAATAGTTGATTTTCTAAAGCACTGATGGCAAACCTTTACAGCTTTCAGTAATAAATGGCTAGCTGCAGCATACATGACATAGGTTCGCCACCACTGCAAAAAGTGGTGTGTGTGGTCATGGATGTGTGTATAAACTCATGATACTGTATTATGAAGATTTGAAATTGTTTAAAAATTATGTCTCAGGAACTTTGAAATGTTACTTTACAGAGGGACAAAGCTTAAGGGTGACTTAATCATTCATGTGGTTGAAAGTAACTTAAAATGTTGCTCAGTTATTTTCTGTATGCTGAAAAGATAGAGAAAATAATTAAGATTGTGTTAAGTTGGTATGAAGAACATCTGGTGAACTCTAAAAGGGAGTGCTAGAGATTACACTTTTGTGGTTGCAGCTATAAATGGTATATACTTCATTTAGAGATGAGTTGGTTAAAAGCAAAATTATAAAAATATTTGAAATAGAAGGAACCAGAATCTAGTTTTTGAAGTTTATTCACTTGTTCAAAATGACATTAGGATTTAGAACCCAAGTCTTCTGACTCCCAATCAGTGATAACAGGTGTTATATATTCTTATTCCAGAATTTACTGTTCTATTCATTTTCATTTTAGTAAACTGTTAAACCTTTTGCTATATTAAATGTTTGTGTTCCTCAGTTGAACTTAGCCAAAAGTAAATATTTGAGCACTTGTCTTATTTAGTAAGTTACAGAAATACGTGAGTAAAATTAGAGTTTGTTTCTTATTGTTTGACTTTTTAATGGCATTGGGACTGAAATGCTAGCAAATGCTCTGTCACTGAGCTACATCCCCAGGTCCTGTTGCTGTGTTTTAGCTGTTACTGCAGTGATTAGAGAAAAAGGAATTATATTCTGTACACAGTGAACCGTGTTGTTGATAGATTCAAGTAATGATTCCCAATGGAACTGATTTCAGATACTTAAAAGCTTTCCCAGGGTGCATTCGTGGGCACATCCATGATGGGGTTTACATCTGGGTGGGATTTATCTTCCATAAATGATATTGAACCTGTTGTTTATTCATTTAGAAAAACATTCAGTTAATTCGTATCTGAGTACCAAAGAATGCATTCCAAATGACTAAAGAGATCAATATTTTTAAAATTTACAGAAGAATTAGAACTTTAACAAGGCAAAAAAATCCAAAGCCATTAAAGAAACATCAAGAAAGTGATAAATTGAAAGTTCTGTGCAGCAAAAGGTACTATAAGAAAGTGTCATGGTCTGTGTCTGGACGGCCCCCAAAGCCTCATGCAGTCATGGGGTGGCTTCTACTGTTCATAATTGATCCCTGGTCCAGTGTTGGGACTATGGGTGTGAGTGCTACATCTGCCCCAGGTGGGTAGTTTGCATATGGTATAAGGGAAGGAAAGAAGCTTGTTCTCCCTGCCTGCTCCTCCCTTTTTGCTCTTGCTGCATTTGCTGTTTTCTGCCACCATGAACTATTGCCCCTGCCATGCACCGCTCTGCCTGGAAACCAGCCGAGTATAGGCTGAAACCTCTACCAACTGTGAGCTAAACAAATCTTTCCCTCCTTAATGTTGGGTGTCAGGTATTTTGTCCCAGCAACGAAAAAAAATAAGACAGAATTTGGTACAAGGTGTAGGGTACTTGCTGTGACTATATCTGACCATGTGGTTCAAGATCCTTTGGAAATGGCTTATGGGAAGTGTTTGGAAAGGTGTGAGATTTCACCTGAAGGAGAAGCACTAGAACACCTTTGTCTGTTCTTTTTTTTTTTTTTTTACCTTTGTCTGTTCTTTGTGGGAGATTCTGGTCAGAGCTCAAAAGATCAGAATGTTGATAGAAATCCTGCCAGTAAAGATCAGGCTTGGGAGGTTTCTGCTGGGGAGAAGGACTGCATTAGTTGTTAGAGTCCAGATGATGTGTGCTGTGCCTTGGCAGAAAGTTTGTCTGCATTTTGCTCATGTCTAGAGACTTTGCTTGAGACTGAGATTAAGGATGTCAGACTGATTTAAAAAAAGAAATTTCAGGGCAGTTGAATGTTGAGGCAGTGGCATGGCTATTGTTGGGGGATTTTAGCCAGATTTATGTTGAGCATCAAGAGCAAAGAGCCCAACAGGATGATTTAAAACATGGTGAGTTTGGCCAGAAAGGAAGCTCCAGTAAACCTGTGGACTGCAAAGATAGAGCTGAGGTGATCTCTATTGTTGAGAAGGAACAAGAGAATATAAAAGAGGGTTTGAGGGCATCAGTGGAAACAGCAAGTCTCCACCCTTCACAGCCTCAAACCTGCAAAAGTGAAAGACTTCACTTTGAGAAGAAAGCCACAGAGTGCCAGGCTGGCATAGAGAATTTGTTCCTTGGAATTGGATTCAAAGTGCCCAGTGATCCACTTGACTCCTATGGCTAAGAGAGAGGAAAGCTTGGCTACTGTTCCACCTGGCAGCAGACCTTGACATTATCCACATGGCACTGATTTTAGGTCATGCAGAATGCAAGACTTACGAGGTGAAGAAGATTTCCACATAGATTTCAAAAGGCCTAGAAGGCTGTGTGAAGCGGAAGGTGCAGTGGAGACCCCAGAAGAAACCAGGAATGTAGATTGTATGAGAAAAGCTGTAAGGAAGGAGGAAAGCAGGCCCAAGAGAGAAGCTACAACCATCAGAAGTGCCATAGGGGTGGAGCCACATAAGGACTTTGGAGCTCACAGTTATCACAGATTGCCTCAGATGTTCCACATGGAACTACAGGACATGTTAGCCCTGTTAGATTTTGGAATTGCTTTGGTCCCAATGCTTTGTATCCCTGTTTGTACCTTTTGGAATGGTAATGTTTATCTTGTGCTATTGAATTTTGGAAGTATTTAACTTTGTTTCCATTTGTACAGGAGCTTGTATCTAAGAGTTTCCCTTACATCTCAGAGGAAACTTGGAACTTGGACTTTTCAACAGTGCTGCAACTGTTAGGACTTTGGCGACTCTTACAGATGGACTAAAATGTCTTTTGCATAAAGGGAAGTACATGAGTCTTTAGGGGGCCAAGGTGGAATACTATAGTTCGTGTCTAGATATCTCCCCAAAGCCTCATGCAGTCATGGGGTGGGCTTCTAGAGTTTATGATTGATCCATGGTCCAATGTTTAAGGCAAATGACAAGCTGAAGAAAAATTATTTGCATCTTGCTAACATAAGAGTTTTTATTTTTAAATTTAAAATTTTTAAATTTTTAGACAAAAAATATTAGAAGTGAGCTTTTTTGTTTTTTAAAGTAGGAATTGAACCCAGGGCCTTTAAGATGCTAGGCAAGCCCTCTGCTGTAGAGCTATAGCCTCTTGTCCTGAACTTCTAAGAACACCTTTGTCCCGTTCTCCTCTTTACTTCCAGCCTTCTCAGAAGCAGGCAGTCATGACTTTGATACAAACCTGTTCATCTCATCTTTTGTACATTTTGTGGGGTGGGGTACTGGAAATTGAACCCAGGGTTTTTGCACTGAGCTGCGAGCCTCAGGTTGGGCTCAAACTCAGTGTTTCTGTTGCAGCCTTCCAGAACATTAGGGTTACTAGTTGTGTGCCACTGCACCTGCCCCGCTCCATCTTTTAGTATTTTTGTATATAAATGTGCCCTCAAAAACTTTTAGCGTATATGGAGTTTTTGTGGTTGTTTCTATGGGAAATTCAGAGCTTGCTTCAGGGTGTTTGTGTTTTGAAAGGTACATGAGAACATGGGATATTCTCAAAAGATACTTCATATCTACGTGCCAGATAAGTAGTATAGACCCTGAGTACTTGATATCCCAGAATTCTTAAGTCACTATTAAATGAATTAAGGAAAAATTAAAGGAGAAAATCATTGGGGTTTTTTGTCTTTTTTTATTTTTGAGTTTTTTAATGTGTATATATGTAAAACCCACTGTATAAAAAGTCACTTTGTATTGAAAGTTTAATGTTATATTGCATATTGTTGTCTTCAAATTACTTGTTTAGATTACCAGATATAAGCAAAATTGGTCAAGAAAAAAACAGTTTAAGCATTCTCTCTTTCAGTAAACCAGTAAACAATAGCAGTACAGTTGTTGAATCCCTACCATCTTGTTTAGTGACACTCTGTATCACTTCTGTTTTTTATTACTTTTTATTCTCTTTGTTTGATCACACACTTAGATCTGATAATCTGAGCAACTTCATTAAAGATAACAATATATAATATAACAACCATTGTTAATTCTTGTCGTCTTGTTTTGAAATCCTGTATCATTTTTATTGTTTGTTGTTTTTGTCTTTGTTGTTGTTTCTTTTTTTTTTTCTTGAAAGTAAAAAAAAAAAAATTCAGGAGATATTTTAATAAAAAGGTTGCCTGGCATGGTGGTGCACGCCTGTAATTCCAGCACTGAGACAGGAGGATTGTTGCATTTCTGAGACCAGCCTGGGCTACAAAGTGAGCTCCAGGGCACCCTGAACTGCATAGTGAGACCCTATCTCAAAAAGGCAAACAAACAAATAAAATTTTGAAAAGGTTAAATGTTAATGAGTGAATGCATAAAATACTTAAAAGTAGAGAAGTAACTAGTGTTATGGGTAGAATGATTTGGAAAGACTTTACAGAGAACATAGATAGTTAAACTGAATCTTTAAAGAATGAGTGTGCCATGGATAGCAGAAAGTGGGGGAAAAGATATTCTTAGTGAAAGGAAACGGGCCAAAGGGCATGTAACCACGACAGAATTTTTTTACTCTGACATCTCTTCCTCTCTGAACACTTTATATTGACATTTCTCTTCAAGGTTTTACCATCATGGAACAATCTAAATACTTTAGCTTCACTTCAATATTGAATCATCTCCTTGTATGTGACCATACCTTACCTAAATGATATTTTAATTATATATTATATGCACCAATAACCATAATCTCATGTGGAGATTTTCTAAGATAATTCAAGGAAATATAGAATTTATTGTGACATGAAATTGATCACTAATTGCACTGCAGTTATATGTTTTGGGATCCACAGAGAATAATGAGCCATACATTATACTACACACTGAAGAAACATTTTTGAAAATTCAGTAAAAACATTTAAAAATTGAAAATAAGCAACAATTGAATAAACCAGAGAAAACTACTTTCATTTGAAGTAAATATAGAAAAATACATAGAAACTATGTATGTGCTATGAGAATTACAGAGAACGAGTTATACTTTTATATTCTCTCATCATTTAACATGTTATTTCCCTGCTATAAATAGATCTGCATATATATTCTTTGAAAATAATTTTCAGTGGATGCATGATTCACATATGTATGGAACTTATTTAATCTGTTTTTAATGCCGGGCGTGGTGGCGCATGCCTGTAATCCCAGCACTCGGGAAGCTGAGGCAGGAGGATGTGAGTTCAAGATCAGTCTGGGCTACAAAGTGAGCTCAAGGCCAGCCTGAACTGCAAGGCGAGACCCTATCTCAAAAAGAAAAGAAAAAATCTGTTTCTATTCATTGTAGGTTATCTCTACTCTCTATTACAAATTGCACTATAAATGGAAACCATCAGGATGGTGCTATGAATTTCAGGATTGAGATTCTCTGTCTCTCCAAAGATAACAATAGATAAAACATATATACATAGTTAATAGTTTTTTGAAATGAATATACCTGAACCAAGCCTATCTTTCTCCTCTACAAATTACAGGAAATAAGAAAATAAATGCCTTAACCTTCCTTTGCAATGAATTAAAAGATTGTTTATCGAAGACTATCAGAGCATCTGAGAAGAGCAAAGTCAGTCAGCTTACATACTGAAAGTGAATGTTTCATGCTGAGGTTCAAAAGCCAAGTCTTATTTGTAATGACAAGATCAGTGGCAGAAATGCTTGGTTTGATTTAGTGAAGAATGGAAAGTAGAGTTGTATAAAATACAGGTGCACCCAGAACCGGCTTTTCTCTGTGTTCCCTATAGCGGTGGTGCTGAGTTTACAGCACACAGGCTATTACCACTGAAAGCTCTTCAGGGCTTGTGGTCACTGCCTGTCTCATTGAAGGAAGAGAGTTTTGGACTGTGAAACCTGTCATTTCTTCCCTTTCCATCTCTGTCATTCAGGATAATCCAGGGTATTTGTGATGAAAACTCAGAAATGCAGGCGAAATGGGAAGGAGCACAAGAAGCCAAGGAAAGCAGTAAAATGGGTATAGGGTTTAAGATTAAAATCAATGAAAATCTGGGGAAAATTTTGCTTAAACTTTAGAAAGTGATAAAAAATATAGTAGACCCAACACATAAAATTGAAATCCCTGTAGAAGAAAAGCAAAACAGTGCAGCCAAGTGAATGATTTTTTTTTTTTTTTTTTTTTTTTGCGGTACTGGGGATCGAACTCAGGACCCTGCGCTTGCTAGGCAAGTGCTTATTCCACTGAGCTATATCCCCAGCCCTAAGTGAATGATTAAAAGATACAGTTATCAGCACTCTGGGAGGCTGAGGCCAGAGAATGGCAAGTTTGAAACCAGCCTGAACAACTTAGAAACTTAGTGAGACCTTGTCTCAAAATTTATAAAAATTTTAAAAGGCTTTGTAATTATAATGAACCTATAAACAAAAATACATATCAACATGCTCATTTAAAAAGAAGAAAGTGTGATTTCCATGTACTGATAAGAAAATATCTTCAAGCCAGGTGCACACCTGTAATCCCAGCACTGGGGAGGTTTGCCTTGAGTTCAAGGCCAGCCTGGACTACATAGACAGTTCAGGGTGAGCCTGAACTACAAAACAACCCCCCCATAAAAAAAACCCCAAGGTTATTTTGCTTAGTGGGCAAAACCATGCCTGGTACAGTGTTGCAGTATGGTTCCCATTTCTCTAAGAATGAGAGTATAATTACATCTTATTCAGGTGAACCTACAGTCTATAAAGTGTAAATAATAGAACAATTTTTAAATGTATGTTTAGGGGGCCAGAGATATATATAGCTCAGCAGCACAGTGCCTGCCTGACAGCATGGCAAGAGCAAGGCCATGAGTTCTATTCCCAGTACAAAAGAAGAGGCTTCTTTAAAATAGAAATTAAAAATAAATGTATGTTTAAATCCGTGAGAAAATAAGGAATAATGGCCATAAAAGATAATCAAAGTAAGTAGGTGTCAGTTACAAATCATACCTCTAGTGGACTAATCATATGAGATACTATTCTAAACATAGTCAATGAAAAAATTAGTGATTAGGAATATAGTATTAAATCCACCAGAATATAGCAAGAGAAAGTGAAGAACATGACAGTGTTACTGAGATTCAGACATAAGTCCTGTAGTCAAAAAAATTTTAGAATATTAAAGAATTTGCAGAAACAGTATTCAATGATGTAATTAAAAGTTTTTTGGATTTGAAGTTTTCATACTGAACTGTTCTAGATTGAACTAATTTGTCATACTGAAATTACACATTGCTAGACAGTTGTTGAATAGGATATATTTTTAAAAATCTACATGTTTAGTAATCAAATTACGAAACAAAAGATACTTAAAATGAGAAAACCACAGTACCTACACGAAAGCATCAGTTAAACTAACAACATTTACCAGAATAACCTTTCAGAGAAGATAATGGATTCCTCTTTCTGAAAATGTTGATAATGTACTGTTTGCCTAGACTTTTACACCCATTTAAATTCTTAGCTATCAGCAAGAGTGAGACCCAAAGTGAGGATATACAAAAACTAGAAAGCCATCACTTATCAAAGCTTGATTCAAGAATCAAAGGATATATTCTATCAAAAGTATATAGTAAGGGGAAAAAAGGAATTAAAAGAAGACAATCGTGAACAAAGAATTGTTAAAATATGTTAATGAATTAACTACTTTTGTGAATATGTAGAATAGTTTTAAAGTCGAGCCAACATTTTAAACAACAACAAACGTGGACAATGGTACAGGTGAAGAGTTCATTAAGTCAAGGATGCATTTTTGTTACAAAAGTAAATGGGTCTTCATGGGCTCTAAATCCGTATCCTTGGATGAATGAAGTCTTAGTATATCCCTTATTAGCTGTGTTACAATAACAAGTTACTTCACCTCCCTGTGTCTCAATTTCCTTATCTGTAAATGGGGTGACAGTGGCACCTTCTCAAATGGGGAAGAATAAGTGAAATACCTATAATACCATTAGAACACTACTTAAGCCTTGTATGTACTCAATATCTGTTTGCTGCTACTGCAAAAAGGAATAGACATAGAAATCTATATATCCTACGCCAGCAGAACTAAAATAAAGGAATGAAGAAAGCTTAACCCTTAGTAGTATACCATCTGGGTTGGCTGGGTAGTTTAAATTTTTGGTTTGTTGTATGGGTGTATGTTGTACTGGTTAATGAACCAAGGACCTCCACCCTGAGCTACTGCCTGAGCCTCCCCCTAAATTGCCAAGACTGGACTTGAATTTGCAGTCTCCTGCCTTATCTTCCAGAATGCTGGGTTTACACTGTATGCATCTCTGTATCTGGCCTTAATCTTTTTGAACAGTTTTGAGAGTTACTTGTCTTACTTTTCTCTCATTGATGAAGCAAAATCCCGCCTCCAAGAATCTCCCAAAGGAAAAAAGAAAGTTTACTCTTAAAAATAATTGTCTTGCAGTTACCATCAGACCTATAAGCTGAAGTACATCATCAAACCTTAATCTTACTTTTCTATATAGTGAAATATTTTGCTATTATAGGAATTATTTTATTATTATCAATTTCTTCATACTATGCTAAAATAAGGACGATGATCTCCTAGAAGATGTAGTAGTGAAATAGCCATTTTGCAGTTTTCTCATTGCATTACTCAAATATTGTATATTCCTTCAAAAAGAAAACGCTTTGGGAGTTGTATGGATCAGTAGATAAATGCAAAGAGAAATAGCACTCTAGACCTGAGTTGTCATGTATTAGCCGCTTGCCACATTAATATGTAAAGTTAGTAAAATTTAAAATTCATTCCTCAGGCACACTTTAACGGTATTTCAAGTGGTTATGTAGACTGAATACAAGTGTCGGTTACATACAATACTGTCATTCCTCACTGTGGCTGCTGAGAGATGAAAGATGAAAGCCAAAACAAAATAACTTGGAAGAAGTAGGAGGGGACTTTAAAAGAAGTAAGAATTGTTATGTACGTGTACCAGTTCTCCACAATGAATGCAACTACTACTGCAAACGTACTAATAATTTTTAAATAAAGGAAAAAGCAGAAAGGGTACAGGGAAGAGTTGGACTGCACAACTAACATTTTCATCATTATACAGTTTTATAGAATATTGCTGCTTTTTAGACTTTCATACTGGATATTGCTGCTATGTACTCTAATATTGAAAATTAAAGTGATCATAATAGCCAGGCATGATGACACATGCCTGTAATCCCAACACTCAGGAAACTCAGGCAGGAGGGTCAGTGCAAGTTCAAGGCCTGCCTGAATTACACAGCCTGTCTCAAAAAAATACATAGTCTGTCTCAGAAAAATAAGTAGTAGAATACTGGCTTATAAGACTTACAAAATCAACTAGATGGCTACCTCTCTTCCTGCATTCTGTGCAGCTAGGCATTAGACTCTTCATTTTCAAGGCCGAATGCTGAAGTTTACTGTAGATGTTATATCAGATATAGGTAAGAGGCATCACACCTAAAATAGTGATTAAATGGAAAATGTACATATGAAATGTTGAGAATTCCAGTGTCTTAACCCTCTTTTCCTTTTTGAATACTAGCTTCTAGATATATGTCTTTCAGGATATTTATAAAGAACACTATAAATAAAATGTTTACGTTAAAGATTGTATTGCTACTTTATAGTATCAGTCTAAAGTAGCTGTTCGCAAACCTTGACTTCAGGACACCTTTAAAAGTTCTTGAGGCACCCCTGCTAGCTTTTTTTGAGTGGGCTGTAGCTGTTAATATTTAGTATAAGAACACAAAGGTTAAATAGCCTTTATATTGTATGTTAACATGGCATACTTTTATGAAAAAGAACCCCCCCCCGAAAAGAGTATCATTGTTCTATATATTTTTTGTGGGTATGTTAATCTAATGTCCAACTTAACAGAAATAGACTAAATTTAAATTTTTATTTTCTTCGTCTGTTCTGTTGAGATACCCCACATCATGTGTGTGGCCTCAGGAAAACTCTGTGTATTTTACAATAGGAGTGAGAAAGATATATGATGTCTTAATGTCTATTAATAATAAAATTTTAATCTTAATTTCAGAAAATTATCCCTTGACTCCTAAAAATTCCAAGGCCATACTTCTTTTATAACAAATGCTGTACTTTAAATAAAGCCTAGCAGTCATAAACCATCATAGAATTTCTGAATAGCATTTAGTGCTCTGCTGTAATATGTGAATGGACAGCTGGAGATTACCAGACACTTGAAAAAAACTTTCAGCATGAAAGATGAAAGCCAAAACAGTAAGATAGAAGAAGAAAAATAACTTGGAAGAAGCAGGGGGGAACTTTAAAAGAAGTAAGAATTGTTATGTACCAGTTCTCCACAATGAATATAGCTACTGCTGCAAACATATACTAATAATTTTTAAATAAAGGAAAAGGCAGAAAGGATACAGGGAAGAGGAAAAGTTGAGAGAAACGCAGATTAAGAACTGGAAATTACAAATAAGGAACATCAAAGAGCAAAAATGAGGTCCTGCTAATTGAAAATACAAAGTAATGGCCAGGTGTGGTGGTGAATGCCTATAATTTCATCACTTAGGAGGCTGAGACAGGAAGATTGCCACAAGTTCAGGCCAGCCTGAACTACATAGCAAGGCCCTATCTCCAAAAAACTAAAAAGAATATAAGAAATGTGGAATATTGACATTGTTTTTGTAACAAGGTGGAGAAGGACTTTATATGTAAAACTTCAAAAGCACATTGCCTGTGTCAAAAGAGAAATGAATTTGTTTATATCAGAATTTAGGGGTTCTGTGCATTGAAGGGACATCATGATGGAATGGGAGAAGATATTTGCAAAATGTGAAAACTAATAACATCTAGAAAATTCAAGGAGCTCATGAAAATTAAAAGGAGAAAAGATATTCACCCCAATGTGAAAATGTGCAGATGCTAAAGAAGGAGTTCATAGGAAGAGGAGCCTCAAAGCGAGTAAACCTATGAAAACATGCTCAGAATCATTCCATTTGGGGAAGAAACTGAATGCATTTAGTTATCTCTTCCTTCATAACTGATAACCCTCACCCTCACGTGTAACAGCTTGAAACAGTAAACATTTATTATCTCATAGCTGCTAGGGATCAGGAACTGATAGGCACTTAGGTCTAACAAGGACTTTGTATCAAAGGCGCTTGTAGGTTGCAGTCAAACTATCTCTTTGGGCTACAGTCATGGAAATTTGACTAGGCCAAGAATATCTACTTCTAAGATGCCTCACTCACCCATGTGAGTAAGAGGGCTTAGTTCCTTGCTGGTTGTTGGCAGGTCTCAGTCCTCTGCTTAAGTGGATGCATACGGCTTTGGGTGACACGGTGTCTGCCTTCTTCCAGAGCAAGTGCTCTAAGAGAGCAAGCAGGAAGCCACTGTGCCTTTTATGACCTACTTTCCCAATTTGCATATTGTCACTTCCTACTTATCACAAGCGAGTCACCAAGGCCAACCACTCTCAAGGGGAGGAGAGCATCATTTTACCTCAGGAAGGGGGAAAATATTTGGATCTATAAAAACTAAAACCCCTATACTGGTTAATGTCAAGTGTTTATAGGCATATAGACTGAGGCCTTCTGGAGCTCAGTTTAGTAGTACTCAAGTGTTTGAATGCCATATGACCCAGTAATTTTATTTCTAGAGAGATACTTAAGGGTATTTGTAAGAGTTTCGTCAGGGGTTATGGTTATTTACTGACGTATTATTTGCAGTGGCAGAAGTTGGAGGCAGTCTGGTTGCCCCATGTGTCAGTCTGAGTACACAGCGTATCAGTGTCTTAGGGCTGGCATTACAAAGTACCCGTAAACTGGGAGCTTACAACGGTAACTCGTTTACTCACAGTTCTGAAGGTATGGCTGGAGCACTCTTTCTGTCCAAAATCAGAGCCACAGCACCACCATTCTTCCTTCAGGCTTTTGGGGGGAATCCTTCCTTGCCTATTTATGGATTATAGTTGTGGGTGGTGCTTATTAATCTTTGAAATCCTTGTCTTGTAGCAGTATCACTCCAGTCTGTCTCTGTTCTCATGCAATGTTCTTGCTGGTATCTTTTGTGTTTTCATGTCATTTTTCTTACATCAGTCCTATTGTGTAGAGTTCACTCAATGATTTCATCTTAACTTGATTGCATCTACAAATGCCATTTCCAGATAATGTTCCACTCACAGGTAGCAGAATTTAGGATTTTAACATGTGTTTTTGTTTTGTTTTGAGATGGGATCTTGCTGTCTTGTCCAAGCTGAACTTGAACTCCTGGACTCAAGTGATATTCCCACCTACGATGTATCTTTTTGAGGGACATAATTTGACTTATAAGGCACATGCACTGTTGCAAGCAGAAGCAACTGATTAGATGTTCACATAGTAATAGCAAAAAAGTATAAGAAACAGGATAAGAAAATAATAGTAAAAAAAAGTAGTAGTAATATATAAATTTAAAATCCCTGTTACTGTTCTCCAGAGAAACAGAACCAACAAGGAGGTAAGTATGTGTATGAATAAATACATTTACTGTGATAAATTGGAGTTGATTCATGCAAAATTAAGAAATTCTGTGGCATCCATCTTATGCAGGGCGGCTTGGCAGGCTTTGAGACCCAAGAAAGCTCATGGTGCAGATAAACTCCGAAAGCAGAAGGCTAGAGAATTCCTGTTGCTTAAGGAGGCCAGTTTTATGTTGTATTGAGGTCTTCAACTCATCTGGTAAGACCTACTTACTGGCAGTCTGTTTACTTAATAGTTCACTGATTTAAATTTTAACCACATCCCAAAACACGCTCCAAGTTGGTACACAAAAATAACCATTACAAGTATGCCTCATTGCAACTTGGAACCCATAGCCATCTCTTTAAGCCATATTTAATTTCCAAATTAAAAATAACAAAAGAGGGGCAGGGGGTGTAGCTTAGTGATAGAACACATGCTAAGCATTTTTGAGACCGTCAGTTCAGTCACCAGCACCCCTTTCTGTCCTCCTCACATGAAGTCATACTTGTACCTAACATAATACAGTACAGTACGTTTAGCCTGTGTATACTTGAAAGTATATTAACCTTTTCCCCAGAAAAGAATACAAAGCCCTTGGATGATGGTTACTTTTCTTGATATCTTGTAACTTAAATGGTAAAGTTAACAGTACTTAAATACAGTGACAAAACAGCTGATGTATCTTCTATTACCTGATGAAGAGTTTAAGAGAAGGAAGAACAAAAATATTTGCCCTGTAATGTGTGCATACACGTGTTCATAACAAACTAAGGATATACTCATGATAGTTACAGTCCTTGTTTTTGTAACTACTCATGTGATTGTAGCAGTTATTCATAACTACCTACTTCTGCTATCTATTCTGTATTTCCTTTGCCTTCAGCAAGCTCCTCACCTGGTCCTCGTTCTTTATGTGGCAGAAAAACACAAACTTTCCCTCCTAAAGGGTCTGGGCTGTTTACAGTAGTCCTGCCTGATCTGGGTTGTAGTTTTCAATTGAGTCATCATAATTAATGGTAATACTAAGAGATGACCTGAAAATCTCTTATATACCAGATACTCTCCTCCATTGTGGCGTAGCAGTCCATTTTCCCTTTGGTAGTCAGAATTGAGTCCTTCAGCTAGCTTGCTAACCCCTTTTACGTTTTGATTCAGAAACATGAGGGGTTCAAAATATCCAAGTGGCAGTGTTAGTTTTTTCAGTTCAGTGGAATTTGTGTCTCCTGGTGTAAGCATTCTTTCCTTTGGAATTAACACCTCTAGGCCAGCAGAGCATAAACTCATAGAGACAAGAAGCAAAAATTTTCTTAGTGGGTCTCTAGGTAACAGTGAAAGATACCATTACCATATTCACCTCTTGATTCCTAGGTTTGTGCATCCTAGCTATGGAAGAAATGGTGCCACATGTTGGACACTGATTCACGCAGACTGTACAATCATGTGGAGAACCTTGCTTCAGTCCTATAAGACAACAGTCTTAAAAAGATAATTGCAAGGGCTGTAGATATAGCTAGCTCTGTAGTAGAGCAGTTACCTAGCATGTGCAGGCTGCTTAGTTCACCTCCAGCACTGCAGAAGCAACAAACATTCCACTATTCTATGAAGCCTTCTACTTCAGGGTGATAGAAACGTGGTAAGATCAGTGAACTCCATGAGCATAGACTCATTGCTGCTCCTCATTTACTGTGTAGTATGTATGACAGCAAGAACAAATGTTGCCTTTCCATTATGGAAGTAGTTCAGTGTAATGTCTTCCACCCCAAGGAACGATGCTGTCATGGATTAGTAAGTACTGGTTTCTGCTGCTCCCAGTTTGGTCACTCAGCAGCCATAGCCAAATCCGCATTGGAAAATGGAAGTCCAGGTATTGCTGAGCCCAGACATACTCTCCATCATGGCAGATTTTTTTACGAATCTATTGGCCAATGACAGGTGGCTGGAAATCAGCAGCTGACTGGTACTCACGGAATGGATTATCTGTATGCATTTTAATATTAAAATCTCTCTTTGTTGATGTTACTCTTTGGTGGACATTGATGAGCGTAACATTCATACGGTATCTTGTTTTTTGCTCACTCACAGAGGCTCACCCATTTACCTCTTCCCCAAATGTCTTTTGTCACCCACTGTCAATTATGTTCCTCCACGACCCTGACCATCCAGCCAACCCATTGGCCATAGCCCATGGATTGGTATATAATTATACATCTGGTCGTTTCTCCTCCTGAGGAAATAAACAGCCAATGAAATTGCTTGTAATTCTGCCCACTGGGAGGATTTCCCTTCATGAATGCCCCAGAATAGGCCTATAATCCTGTGGTTGCTTCAGTCCTATAAGATACTACAATTTTAAAATGACCATTTCAAGGCCTGTAGTAGAGCAATTACCTAGCATAGGCAGGGTGCTTAGTTCACCTCCAGCACTGCAGAAGCAACAAACATTCCACTATTATATGAAGGCATCTACCTTAGGGTGGTAGAAACATGGTAAGAACAGTGAACCCCATGAGCGTAGAGAGATTCCTCCATATTTGACAGAACCACCTATAAACCAGGTCTGTCTTTTGTCACCCACCAGTTTTAGGATGCTCCCCATGGAATCATGAGCACGCTAGGAGAAAAAAATATAGTGTGACAGGGTCAAGGACCACACAGGTATTTAGAGCACTTGTTCATCTAACTTGTGCCTGCAGGGCCTGCTTGGAGCCCAGTCTTACATATCCACTTTCATTAGATAGGATGACATTGTTCATGCCTTGCTTTATGGCTTCGTTGGTCCCATGACACCCAGTTCATAGTGGGCAGCTCATGTTGCATGGTAATGTGATGGCCATGGTTAAATGTTTTGTCTCTATTAAAGACCCAGTAACAGAGCATCAGTTTTTCTCTTTACCCAAAGAAAGTGGCAGGGCTTTGTTCTAAAACTCTAAAGGCCGGTGCTGCAGTTTAATTCCAGGGACCTGCCAAAGACTTGAAACAACATCCCTGTCTGCTGATAACACTTAAAGCACCTTTGGATCTGCTGAATAAGACAGCCGGAGCGGCAGAGTAGTTCATGTGGCAGCTTAGACCTGCCGTACAGCTACAGTGTTAATGTGCCCTATCCCACTGGACCCATGGAAACTTCACTAAGATGAAAGACCCTTTAATTTTTGTGAGACTTATTTGCCACCTTCTGCCCTGTCTTAGCCTAAGTCCAGAGTAGTTGGTAATTTTTTTCTTACAAGATCCAGTAAGCCTAACAGTAAATATAATAAACCATTGATACATAAAAGAAAAAGGCTGCCAGCGTCCTTCATCACACTATATAAACGACTTGTATCACAATGAAAAAAATTGACCTTAAGCATCTTGTAGTATTGCTTTGTGTGGGGAGGATAGTAAAAGTAGAAAATGATAACTTAAAATATACGAATAGGATCTGTTGATTTTTGCAGTACTGGTGATTGAACTCAGTCTGCACACTGGACTGCATCCCTAACCCTTTTCTAAAAATATTTATTTATTTATTTATTTATTTATTTATTTATTTAGGGTTTTTGAGTTTGGAGATGGTCTCACTACATAGTGGAGGCTGACTTTAAACTTACTATGTAACCCAGGCTGGTCTCCTCAAAGCAATCCTCCTGCCTCTGTCTCCTGTGTGCTGGGATTACAGGTGTGCACCACCATACCCAAATTTTTTATTTTTGAGACAGGATCTCACTGAGTTGCCAAGGCTGGGCTTGTACATGAAATACTTAAGCGTCAGCCTCCCAGTACAAAAGGAATTGTTAGATAGGTGAAGAAATCTTGACAGTGAATGTTAAAAGCCCCGCATTGTATATCGGTATACATTGAAATTTCAGTTTATCTAGACATAGAAGAACCTAAAACCTCCCAGAGAATTTATGTAATCCTGACATCCAGATTTGGATTTTGTTTTTAACATCACAGACCATCTAATAGCACTGGCTTGAATTCCAAGATAGTAAAAATTGGCCAGAGATTAGCACTGCATAGGGATCAGGAATCATAAATTGCAGTTCTTTGCATCCCCTACCATCTCTTAGTGTTACACTTCACTCATTTTCTTTGCCTGTAATTTTTAAAGACAGTTAAGTATGTGACCCTTGCTAACGCTGAGGCTCATATTCCGTTCAAACCCTTTATACTAGACATAAATTAACAGGGTTTTGTTTGAGGAAAGGTCTTGCTCTCACTCTTGCTCTGCCGCCTCTGCTAAACGTGACCTTAGTGAGCTGAAGTGATCCTTCACCTGAGCCTCCTGAACCGTTTTTGGTTTTTTGCCTCAAATTTGTGTTAGCATTGCCATGTTTATTTCCTTGGTAATGTACTGTCTTTAGGAGAATGTGCTTATATATGTCAGGATATGTCAGTGTCTGAATAGATACCAATATAAAGATATGCGGGGACTTCCAGGAAAATGGCAACTGAGTAAGCAGCAAAGAAGGCTCCTCGCGGAGGATTGCCATCCTGGCACTGAATTATGGCAGCGTGCGAAATACAAGAAGGAGAGAAGCAGGTCCCCTGGTCCCAGGAAGGATTTGAAATGAGAATTGAAGCCATCAGAAAGAGCAAACTGGATTCCTCCCAGACAAACAGCTCGGGCGGCCATCATGGCACAGTTAGAGGAAGAGGAGGAGGAGAGAGGAAGTCACCACGCCATGCACGCTCTCGGCCCGCTCCCTCATTGCTACACTTGAAGCTTCAGCTTTGGAAGCCCGTGCTTGCGGGAGCCTCCGGACTCACCCTGAGGAGAGTGAAATTCTGAGAGTTGGGCCAAAGCCAGAGTGGAGAAAGCGTAGCCTGGAAAAGAAGCAGCAGCGGTTGGGAGGTGCTGTCGAACCCAGCTTGATGATGAAAAGATTCAACAGCCACTAAAGCAGCTTGCCCACTCTGCAGCAACCTGCTCTAATCAGCACCTTGAGGAAAGGTAGAGACAACCAGTGCACAGCCCTCCACACACCCAGCTCTGCACCTGCCCTGAGGCTGTGGCCTGCTACCTCTCCCCTGTGAGAGCAACTACGAGCAGAGAGCAGAAAGCAGCAGTGACCCTTGGGCCATGGCAGTTCCCAGGGACCCAGCCAATGAACAAATGGGAACTGGAGCACACCAGCAAGAGTGAGGTGCAAATGGAGGGGGGACAGATGGCCCCGCGCCCTTCTCACTCTAACACCAAGCAGGAAGCATGAGCTAAGTTACCAGGCTCCAGGTCCCATCCTAAGCCCCTCTGTGAACACCTTGAGACTTAATGCCCCTCATGCCCAACATGTGTTTCAGACAGCAACGGGCTAAGACCATGAGCTTCAGGACCCACTCTAAACTACTACTATGAGCACCAAGAGGGACTTCATACCACTTGCAAATATGAACCTTCTGTGAAGCTACAGAGACAAGATTTGTGTAAAGCAGCAGTCCTGGAGATTGAGAGATAACAATATACTCTACACAGGAGACCCGAGAAACTCCTCCAATTGTCTCCTAAAACAAACAACTAAACTTAGTATGTGGATCACCTCAGGGAGTGTGGGTGGGGGAGACTTCAGGACATTTGTGCCCAGCATGGTAAGTGCGCCCAATGCCCAGCCCAGCTGTGTAAGGGGCGGGGAGCGGCAGCCCTAGAGATGGAGAGGTGGGAGGAAGCAAAGACCTGGAAATAGGGTGCAGACCCAGACCTCTAGCTGGTTGGGGATAGCCTCCAAAGAGTCATAGGCGGCCTGCAGGGAGACACTGGTAGCCTATGGGGGAAACCCCAGGGGCCTTGACAGGGAGCTCAGCAGCTTGTGGAGGGAGGGGGTTCCCTTCATACTACATGAAAACCCTGAGGACCTGGACCCGGCCCCCAGGCATGCAGCAGTGGGGTGGAGCCTGGTGGCCCATGGGGGCAACTCTGTGGTCTCGACTGCCCCCCTGGGCATGCGGCGATGGGGCAGAGCCTGGCAGTGCACAGGGGAAACCCTGTGGACTTGAACGGGCCCCCGGGCGCACTGCATTGGGATGGAGCCTAGTGGCTCTGGGTGGGGGGTGACCCCACAGTCTTGACTGGACCCCCAAGAGCCTTGAGGGCTTGTCCGTGGAGTGCTGATCGTAGTGTGCCTGGATACCTGCCTGTGTACCGTCTTTGAGGTTGGATGTTTTTCCACCTAGTGCCATAGTAATTTGAGTGCACCCATGTATGTTGCAGCATAATTTTAAGCAGCCATGTATCTTCCCAATGTGAGAGCCTGAGGGAGTGAATAAACCAAAAAGTACGGCTATTATCAGAGGGAAGATGACTGCTAGGACGGGGAACAACAGAGATGAGGACAGTGAAAATAGTTTGATCAATTGTATGTGCCTTTATTTGTATGACTGAGTAACCAATATCAAGATAACATGTAATATAGCAACCATTGTTAATTCCCTACTATCATCTCTGTAATTTTTAAGATAACATTATGTAATATAGCAACCATTGTGAATTCTCTACTATCTTTGCTGTAATTTGGTATTTCCCTTGTTTTTGTGTTATTCTGGTCTATGTCTGTTTGGTTGTTGATATATTTCCATTCTTTTGTCTTAAAAAAAAATATATATATATATATATAAAGACATGTGACTAAACCTGAACTGAGGTTTTAGTTTAGAAAAGACCACTCATGCATTCACATCTTTCCTCTTAAAAACTAATAACACATGTGCCGTAGGGTCACCACCACTGCCCTAGAGTCTGGTAATGTGCTGCTGGTTTGGTTTGGTTTGGTTTGGTTTGGTTTGGTTTGGTTTGGTTTTTGAGAGTCTCACTGCATAGTTCAGGCTGGCTTTGAACTCACTATGTAGCCCAGGCCAGTCTCAAAATCATAGTGATCCTCCTACCTCAGCCTCCGAAGTGCTGGGATTACAAGTGTGTACCACAATGCCCAGCAAGTGTGGTAATTTCTATAAGAAAAATGTTTGTGAATTCAGCCAAATTTAAGGTCCTAATTCTGTGAAATAATATGATTACAGAATTAATAATTTCTTAAATCTGTATCGCTAAAAATATATTTAACATCCTTCAGTTGTGTCATTGATTGACGCTTGGGGTTAGTCACTTAAGCTGCTTATTGAATATTTTTGGCTGTTCTCCATCTGGCACCTCCCCCTCATCACTGGACCATGTCAACAATTCTAGCTGAAGAGTTGTGAATAGAAATGTTTGTCATTTCCAGGCCAGTCATTATAACTGCCAGTGTGCAACCTTTCAGAGCGCTCCTCTCCACTGTTCCAGCCACCGTGTTTCAGCCAGTGGGAGTCATAAGCCTGAGCTCCCAAGGAAGATTATTCTACAAAGTGGAGCTGTTCACTAACTCATGACAGACCACGAAAGGGGCGAGAAATAAACACTGGTTGTTCTAAGCTAGAGATTTTGGAGGTTCATTACTGCAGCTTAACCGTCCTTGTCCAATGCTATATTGCACTAATAAAGTAAAAAATAATAAGTAAAGCAACGAATTAAAAGGAGTTGTGTTAAATAACATCTGGAACCTGGGAACAACTAGATGTCTAACTCTTGTGAATTGTGAGCATCCTCAGAGGTCTTAATTCTTAAAAACTGCAGTTCTGTTTACAAGCACTTAAAATAGAAACCAGAGATCACAGAACATTTTGCAGAAAAAACACACTATTACTGACCCAGGTTTATAGAGAATATTCCGTTATGGGGTGGGAGTGTGTGTGTGAAAGTGATAGGTAGCTAAAAGTTTGTTTTCGTTTTTCAGTACTGGGAATGGAGCTCAGGCCCTTCACCCTGAGGGGCAGCAGCAGCAGCCATTATTTTTTAGATATTGAAGGAGGGTCACCCTGAGTTACCCACACCAGGCTTCCTGCCTCAGCCTCCCAGAGTGCTAGGGCTAGAGGCATTTGCCACCATGTCCCTCTGTGGAGTTAAAAATTTTTAAGAAAACATTAGATTATAAGTATTTATGACATAGCAAAATTTGAGATATAATTTTAGAGCTCCAAGAATCTTTAGATGCAGTCTCTTATTTCATAGATGTTACATATTATAAAAGATAGTGTAGCGTATTTGAATTATCCACTTTCTATGTTATTTTAGGTTTTAAAAAATGTCATGTGGGCTGATGCAGTGTGCACACGTATGATCCCAGCTACTGGGAAGGCTGTGCTGGAGAATCACAAATTCAAGGCTCAGCTTGGGAAACTTAGCAAGGGTCAAAAGACAAAAGGGTCCCATCAGGTGTGGTGACACACACCTGTAATCCCAGCACTCAGGAGGCTGAGACAGGAGGATCACTGAGTTCGCAGCCAGCCTGGGCTACAGAGACCCTGTGTCCAAAAAATAAGGCCAAAAGGAAAAAAAAGGAAGCTGGGATGCAACTCAGTGCAGAGGCTTTGGGTTCAAGCCTCAGTACCACAGAAACAATAAATACATATGTAAATATCATGTAAATATGTATGTAAATTATCTTTTATCTTTCTCAGATCTTTATCTTTCTCATTCTCAGATATATTTTTTTAGCTTTCTGCTCATACTTTTATTCTCTTTCACATTTAATTCTCAGAATAACCCTAAAAAATAGATACTTCTCTGGACATAGTGGCACCCACCTGCAATCACAACACTTGGGAGGCTGAGGCAGAAGGATCTCCATGAGTTCAAGGCCAGCCTGAACTACACAGTAAGACCCTTCCTCAAAAAAAACAAAAAAAAAACTTACTTTTCTACTACCTTTTACTTGTGGAAACCGAGGTTAAGAAATGTGCCCCAAATCACATTGCTAAGTAAAAGAGCTGTATTCTAACAAATTCTGTTGACTGTAATAACCATGTTGTTTCCACTAATATCTTGAGTATAATGAAGATTTTTATACAAATACAAAAAATATTTTTACTTTTTGTGACTTTTGATTAAAAATACTTGACAAACTGTTAGGAAATCCCAAACAACAATTGTTTAACCGATAGAAAGACTATACATTACTGTTGCAAAAGTCACCATGATGGCAAACATGGCACACGTACCACAGCCAGCAGTTCCTCACCACTGAGAGCCCTAAAAGGTTCGCCATTACTGGTCTAGAAGTTAGGCATCTGGGGGTGGCACAAAGGTTCCAGTATGGCATTAGTAATCTAGACTCCTGTAGGCACGCTTTCCATAAATAGGATTTGTATAGTCCAAACTACCTATCCGTGCTCTGACATTCTACCTAGCATGAAGCAGAAAGAGTGCAAGAGGGGGAGTCGTTCTTCTAGAGGGTGTTCCAGAGGTCCCGTGGGACCCTTTGCTTATGTCCTGGCCGCCACCAGGTTAGACGGCCAGCTTAGGAGGGAGGCTGAGCGATGCTGGTTTATTCTGAGTGTGTGTCTGCTCCACTGACACCCTGAGGTCCGTTGCAGTGGTGCGTAGACTTGGGAGAGTGGCAATGCCTGTCACATGCCATCAAGTGTTTCCCGTTGCTTCAGCCCTCCTGGGAACTGCCGGGCAGTGGACCTGGTGTGCACTGCTGAAAGTCTAATGCCTGATAGGCCAGTGTGGGGGCGCACACCTGTAATCCCAGCACTCGGGAGGCTGAGGCAGGAGAGTGCTGTGAGTTCAAGGCCAGCCTGAACTGCATGGTGAAACCCTGTCTCAAAAAGAAAAAAGAAAATCTAATGCCTGATAATTTGAGGTGAAGCTGGGGAATGTAATTACTATGTATTACAAACATATATAGTAGTAGTATAAAAGAAAAAAACTTTTAAAAATCCCACTGCACCCCCATCCAGTAAAAAAAATTGTCTTCCACACCATTGGTGCCTGATGCCAGGGGCCACCGCTGAGGCAGAGAGTACTCCAGTGTTTTCATATGCATCAAAGAAAAGTCTGATGAAGTGTTAGGGTGATGTTTTACTTTTAAATGTTGGCACAATAAGTGACAAAAGCATGTTCTTGTCTCACATAGCAAAGTATGATTGATACCACGTTATGTGTG
This sequence comes from Dinomys branickii, assembly GCA_004027595.1. Taxonomy (NCBI): domain Eukaryota; kingdom Metazoa; phylum Chordata; class Mammalia; order Rodentia; family Dinomyidae; genus Dinomys; species Dinomys branickii. The sequence continues at coordinate 38,451 of PVLD010008662.1, forward strand.
TGTTCATTTGAGATCTGAAAAGTAGAAATAAATTTCAAGGCTTTACTTCTCACTGTCATTTGCGTGTCAGAACACCTAATTCAGCCAGGCATGGACCCCTGATCTATAGTCAGAAAGATCAAGAGTTCCAGGCAGCCTGAGCCATATGGCAAGACCCTGTCTCAAAAACAAAACAAAATAAAAACCCTAATTCATATGCCTGTCACTGCCCAAAAGAGTAACTTAGCAATTCACCTAGCCCCTGTGAGCTTCTGTGCATCTTGGTGGAAGCCCCGATTGTTTTTATATAACAATTTATTAATTTAATGAATAAGAACATTTATTTAGACTGGATTTTGTTTAATTACCGTGGTTGTGTTCATCTTACAAGCTGAAGATTAGTAGAGTCACATGGCTTCATATCTGTGACCAAATTACTGGCTTTCAAAGGGAGTAAATGTAAAATCCCAGTAAATATGCCATTTTGTAAATTGTCACCATTCTATTGAAGCAAAACCATAAATCATGCTTTAGATTTATCTTTGTGTTCTACTGGAAGATTTTGTATTTCTTCAAAAATAACCAATACTTTTTGAAAATAAAGTTAATAGCTTTTACTTAGGTACTTTTTTACATTAGGAGCTATTTATAGACCCTTGTTTGTTTAGAGCAACTTATTAACTGTTCTTATGATTTGGTTGTAGATTTCACTTGGTTTATGTAATTGTTGTTTCAGAGCCATGTAAATCAGCTATTCAAGTGGAAACTAAAGTTTTTCACTTAATTCTCTTTTCTCTTTGCCTTTAAAGTAGAACATTTTTGTTCTGCTTTATTTTTAGTGTGTGATGTTGGAAATTGAATCCAGGCCTCAAGCATGCTAGACAAGCACTCTCCCCCAGAGTTACCCTCCCTTCCCTTTTTATTTTGAGACAGGGTCTTGCTAAATTCCCCAGCTAGCCTCAAACTTGGGGTCCTCACACCTTAGCCTCCCAAGCACCTGCAATTACAGGTGTGCACCACCTTGGCTGGCAGAACGTGTATAAGTCAGCTAGCAATTATTACTAGTAAAAATACAGAGAGAGAATTCTAATTTAATAATTACCTCATTAGCTTTTCTGTGGAAGCAAGAGGTCTGTAGCATTTTTAACTCAAAGCTACTCACATTGGCTAATTTAACAACAGTGGTTTGATTTTATTTTCTATATTGAAATTTAAATGCAAAGGAAGACATTTAAAGCTAATATAAAGTTTTAGGCTGTTTTTGGTTTGTCATAGTTACTAAATTATATTCACCTGGGGGCCAGGGATATAGCTCAGTGGCACAGCGCCTGCCTGGCAAGTGCAAGGTCCTGAGTTTGATTCCTGGTATCAAAAAATAAAAATAAAAAAAGTTTTTAAATATTATATTCTAAAAAAATAAAATTTTAAAAAATTATATTCTGGCTGGTACTGTGATAATAATTACTGAAGAAAGACCCAGAGAAAGAATTATGTGGTGTACAAATTTGTACTTAAATTTTTATGATAGGGGCTGGGGGTGTGGCTCAGTGGTAGAGCTCTTGCCTTGCATGCACAAGGCTCTGAGTTAGATCCCCAGCACCACATACATTTAAAAAAAAGCCAACAATAACAATAATAAATAAATACATTAAAAAATAAAATTTTATGAAAAGGGTTTAGATTTTATGTTCACTTTCCTTTCCTACTTCACATTACTCTTAATTAGCTCCTTTTGAACTTCACCTTGTTATTTCTCTAGCCCAGTGGATTTTAACTCTGGCTTGTATATAGTGAGCAGTGAAGCTTTTTGAAAATTCAAGATATTTCTGGTGCAACTGAGATCTGGCTCAGACTAGATTAGGTGTAAGAAAATAAGTCTCACATGATGAGAGATTTTGTCTCTGATTTCCTGTTGTTTGAGCCCTGTCTTTTTTGGTGTATCAGCATGGGCCTTCGGGTAGTTCTGTAGGATCTGGGATGACTGCCTACCATAAATAATGCAACATTTGACCTTGAGTCCTTAATCAGTTGTACCATGAGAAAAGAACCACCTCTCTTTTCCATAAACACACACACACAGCAGGCACACACTCATGTTTTGGTTGGGGGTAGGGCCAGGCTGTCTTGGGCTTGCCTATTTGAAGGGTATGAAGTGACCCTAAATGGCCTGACTAGTCATATGGGCTTGAACAGATGTGAAGCCATTTACGACAGCTACTTCATAGGAAGTATGGATGTGTGTGTTTTTATCATTGGTTCAGTCGTACCACTAAGTTTGAGACCTCTACTGTAGTCCCAGTTGAAGACTTGAAAATAAGGAAGGAGAAAACTGTTCCTTTATTCCCCAGTGGAACAAAGTTTTTGCATTTGTTTTTTAATTTAGCGTCCTCATCTTTGCAGAAGAGGCTAAAGTTTTTATTAGCCTTAGGTTAAGGCTCCAGGGCAAAATAATTCCTCCATTTAAATTTCTTAGCCAGCCCAGTGAAATAAATCCAACTGATTTCTAATGCCCTAGTGGTTGGAGACCCACCCATTAGTTGTGTGCTTTTTGGCAAATGAGACAACAGCCAGTTAAGGCGTGATGAGGAAAAGAAGTATTTTAGCTTTTTGCAGTAATGCATCCAGCAGTTTCACTTGTCTTAACACTTACAAAAACAGAAGTAATGAAGACTTTAGAGCAGCCAAATACAGTTCTGAAATGTATATGGTGCTTTATTCCTGAAAAAATCTCTTAAGCGCCCATTTAGCACCCATTTACTCTTACATTAAAAACTAGAAGGGGCTGGGCATGGTGGCACACACCTATAGCCCCAGCTCTTGGGAGGCTGAGGCAGGAGGATCGCCACAAGTTCAAGGCCAGGCTGAAATTCACAGAGAGACCTTGTCTCAGCCCCCCTCCCCAAAAGAACCGGAAGGAGCTAACAAGTTTATTGTATTAATTTATTGGAGAAGAAAACTTTATAGCCTTATGGACAGCTAGAAAAAGTGACACATTAATATGACAACCAGAAAAGGAAAAATACCTGCAAATAGCAGGAATATCTGAAGAAGCCCAGTGGTTTAGACCAACTTACCCTAGAAAGTGTACTCATAAATCTAGCCTCAGATCTCATCATATCACAGAAATGTACACTATTTCATGATCTTAAGGACTATCATATCACAGTCAAAAGTATTGGCATTATTTTAAGGATATTCTTGTTAAAAACAAAGTCATTTTTAATTGAAATGATTAAAATTAAAAATCAGTTCTAAGGCTGGTGTGGTGGCATACTCTTATAATCTCAGCATTCTGGGAGGCTGAGGCTGGAGGATCCTCAGAGTTAGAGAAGCCAGCCTGAACTACATATTTATATTATTTAGATAATACTATAATTTATTTATCTTAACTGTTCTAATGCTTAAAGGATGTAGACCTTCAGCAGTTCTGAAACTGTAGCTATGCAAACATTTTGAGGACAGATAAAGATACAGTAAAGCTTTCTTTAGCCATTTGTATACAAGGGATTGGAGTGGAATAGTGTGTGAGGTCTCGTCCATATATGAATTTATAAACATGTACTTTTTCTCTATGCCAGTCACCCAGAGTCTGTTGCTTTCATTTTTTTCACTTTTTTTTTTTTTTTTTCAGAACCAGGGATTGAACTCAGGACCTTGCACTTGCCAAGCAGGTGCCTATTCCACTGAGCTACCCCAGTCCCTGTTGCTTTCAAATCTTGCCAGATTTTCTTCCCCTTCCCTTCACCTCCAATCAGTATAAATTAGTTCAGTCTTAACCCATATATATTATAAAAACAAACCACTAACTGTGGCACAATTGTTCATAAACCGGAATTTTTATTTTGTTTCTTCAATGTAATATTTTGAACTTTGAATGACTGGATATGTTTTATTTTGGTGTTCTTTCTTCTACATCTTAGAATCAAGAAACCACATTTTTGTGAACAGTATTTTGAAGTTACCTGTATTGTGGACCATCCCTGTTACTGCTATTAAGAGTTTCAATACACATTGCTATGAATTCTTTTAATTTTGTAGATAGTAGTATTTATTCTAGACTAGTAAATCCTTTCTAATAAGCGTAAATTTTTAATAAAACCCACAGTACTTGCAGTCAATCAGTTGAGGTTTTTAGATCCAGCTGTGTTTTTTAAGTATTCCTACTTCAATAGAATACCATTATTGGCATCAATGTGTGAGAGTAACACATGAGAACTTGCATAATTTGTAATTTTGTTTTTACTTTATACTCTTTGGTTCTAATTCAGTACAAGGGGTTTTTTCCCTTTAGTTTCAATTATTTATAGTGACCACAGCCAATGAGGATTTTTAATGGTATTTTGGCGCCATCTGCTGTTATTTAACATGATACATCATATACTGTGGTAAAATTTGTAGGTACTAGACTCAAATACGTATTTCTTCTTGCATATGAACATAAAAATTGAAATTTCTTTTTGGCACAGGGTCTCACTATGTAGTGCAGGCTAGCCTTGGACTCGCTTCTGTAGCGCAGACTGGCCTTGAACTCTAGGCGACCCTCCTGCCTCAGCCTCCCCAGTACTGGGATTATAGGCATGTGACACCATGCCCAGCTAAAAATTGGATTTTTAAAATACTGCAGTATCTGCCTGCAGCTCTGTGGTCTCAAGTGCCAAGATCATCACCCTGTCATTTTGGTGGGTCTTATGTAACACACTTCTGTACTGTTGCCCCTGCTGCTTTTATGTCTTCATTCAATTCTTTTGAGTTCCTGAAAACTTACTTCCCTGGCTTAGTGTGCCTCTCCCTTGGCTGAGGCACCTTCAGACTGGTTCACTGGATTTTTTACTTAACTTTCCTGGGGTTTTTGGTTTTTTAATGCCACTTCTCTTTGAACACCTAGTTGCTTATTTTTCATGGTGTGTCTGTATCTTACCTCTAAACCATTACCTCTGTGCTATAAAATCTCACCCTATGATTCTAAATTAAATTTACTTTTTAATGGCTTTTCTGTAGCTTCTTACATGAATCAGTTGCATTACAAATGCAGTATTTTACTTTGTATTCACAGTCTTTTTATTGTCTCATGGCCTGTTTCTCTGTCTAGTACCACAGTATGTGTTTGGGAACATAAAAATACTATTTTGCTCATTAAATGCCTTGTATGTCTTTCCTCTTCAAATTAATGGCATATTCTTTGTTAATTGGAATGGGGTTTTTATAATCTTCAGAAAATAAATCTGCATGCCCTGTTAGGTATGCAGACTTAGAAATGCTTCCTCAGTGTGTGGAGTAAAGGTAGATCAATTCAGAGCAGTGAGTGTGGAGTGAAGCAGATGAATTTCTGTAAACGGATAGGTCTTTAGGTCACGCATAGCTTACCGCACTGTTTCTCCATCACATTTAAACCTTGTCTAGTGACTTGTGCTGTGATGATTTACTTACAGAACTCTACCCACCTCATTATACAACTTTAACTCATTCTAAATTTTTATAAAAATTTTATTCACATTTTTTTGCAATTTATATAATACAGTATATAGTAAACAGCCTCTTTTGTATAATGAAGATGGTTTTTACCACTATAATGGTTAAGTTCTACATCTTTATTATCAAGATTGACAGGGTATAATAACCCAGCGGTGAAGATTTCTTCTTTGATTTCTGTGTACATTTCATTCTAGAAATTGAAAATACAATGAGTTTACCATGTTACTGTGGATGGGTATATGACCTCGGTAGTGCTGAGTATGTGTTAGAAGTATGTATCTTTCTGTACTGCACTAGCTAATACTGTCATTTTTCCTAGGCCACTCAAAAGGGATCATTATTATATATGGTGATTTTTCTTTATGAGCACTTGTTGCTTATATTGTGTCCTCAGGTTTTTCCAAGCTCCCTGTAATTTCCTGCTGTCTTTTCCCAGGATAGTTTATTCCTGGAGTCCTCTTCCAATCTATGCTATTTTCTTTGAACTTGCTTCAAACTCTTTGTCTTGAGACATCTTCTTTTGGTTGCACTTCTGAGATAACTGGGATTCAACAAGAAGACTCCCATCAGTAACGGCAGTAAATCAGGAGGCCAGACCCTGTCTTCCTATTTTTGTGTTTGCTCTTTGTAGTTTTGTTGAAATATGTCCTGAGGTAACTTCCTTTAGGAAAGGTTATATAGGAGAGAACTTCATGTCTGCATGTTCAGACAACCAAGAAGTGGTTTTGTAGTTTTAATGAAGAGATTGTACTGACTTTTGTTGACCTACAGTGAATGCTATTGTTTTGAGTTCCACGTATCACTGTTTTCCTCTGTTTATACTTGCATTTTCAGAGTTGAAAGGTTTTCCACGGTTTTGAGGAAATTTGACAGCTGTCTGCTGTAGGTTCATCCATACTTCATTCAGCAATACCTTCTTCCACTTCGTCACTCAGCATTCTTTTATATCTTCCATGAATCTCTGAATGATCTCATGCACGGCCATCCACATCCTGTTTTCTTTGTTATAGTTATTTATAACTTTGTATTTCCATACTAGTAACATAATTTTGTGTCTTGTTTTGGTCTTTTTTTTTTTTTTTTATCTTTTTGAGACAGAGTTTCACTATGTAGTTTGGCTGGCCTTGAACTCACTTTATAGCCCAGGCTGGCTCGAACTCAGCAATCCTTCTGTCTCAGCCTCCTAAGTGCAGGGATTATAGATGTGCATTATCATGCCCAGCCTTAACATAGGTAGTTTTCAAGGTAAAATAAATTTGTCTTAATCTGTCATTTCCCCTCAAGTTTTTATTTTTCAAAGTTTGAAATTAAAATGTACTAAGAAAGCTGTTTGAATAATTGGATCCCAACAGTACTATTTTAGTGATTTCACTATACCAGAATATGGTTTCTATTTATGTTGTTGCCTAGATAATAGATGTGTGTGTGTGTGTCTGTGTCTGCCTGTCTATCCTGTCTGTAGCTGTCCAGTGGATAATGGCATTCATAGGGGTAGGTGAGTGTGCCAAGATGTTTTTTGGGGTCTTTTTGGTACTGGGAATCAAACTCAGGACCTTGCGCTTGCCAGGCAGGCACTTGTGCTGCTGAGTTATATCCCTGGCCCAAAATGTTTCTGCTGCTTTGTTTTTGCTTTTTTTGTTACGCTTTGTTTTTTCTTGTTCTGACTACCCTAATCCAGGCTGCCTGATTTACTGCCATTATTGAAGGAGTCTTGTTGAATCCCAGTTTCTTGTATACACATTGTATACACATTGCTGCCTAAGTCTTCTCTTAAGACTTTTGATAAATGTTAGTAACACTGACAGAAAAGTTTCACTTTTGCCCCGTCTTTCCCTTTCGATAACAGAATAACCAAGCCCTTTACCTTGCAAAGGTTTTTCGTTAGGCGCCAGCGGTTTCCAAAGTGCGGTCCTGGCCCAGCGCATTGTGGGAACTGGCTGCCGCTGCATATTCTTACCCCCCACCCCTGCCTTTCTGAATCCAAATTGTGGCGGTGGAGCCCAGCGACCTGGCTTCCAGGGCTGCCACCAGATTCTGCTGATGCACCCCTGAGGTCTGCTGGCCGGCTCTCCTCTCATTTTGCAGGTGAAGAAGTAAGCTCTAGAGAGATGAACCAACTTGTGCAGAGTCGTACAACTAAGTAGAATTTTCTGATGCTTCACAAGTTGTAATTAGAAAAAAAGAGATGAGAAAGTTGTAAAAGACCTGAAAGAGAACATGAAATTTGACTGGACCCTGAATGATAGCATTTTGTAAGCACAGAAAAAGATGAGTGTTCCATGAAGAAAGCCTATAGTGAACTGCTGTAGAGATGCAAAGGCACACATGACCCGGATGCAGTGGTGCACACCTGAGAGTCAAGACAGGAGGACCGCAAGTTCAGGTCCCACCTGGACAGCTTCCAAAACCTTGTCTCAGTTTTTAAAAAGGGACTGCTCAGTGGTAGATCACCCCTGGGTTTTACCTCAGTATCACTACATTTGTGTATACGTGTACATGTAAAGATACAACATGCCTAAGGAACAGAATAGGCAAGTTGAGCCAATAACTAGTCTTTTTTATTAGGAATACAGAAATATATAAAATAATTTTTACAATGTCTGTTATGTTTATAAAGTATTGCATACTACTGTTTGCTAGTGTTACTCATTATGGGCTTTTTTGTTTTGTTTTGTTGTTGAGACAGATTCTCACTATGGAGTTCAGGCTGGCCCTGAACTCACTGTGTAGCGCAGGCTGACACAGACCTCAGAGCAAGCCTCCTGCCTCAGTCTCCCAAGTGCTAGGATTACAGGCATGCACTACCACACCCAGCCTGATTATTGTTGATTTTGTTACAAGGGAGAGAGTATAGAACAGAACTCAGAATTTTGTCATCTTCTTTTTGAGACAGGGTCTCACTATATAGTTGGGACTGGCCTTGAACTCACTTTGTAGCCTAGGCTGGCCTCAAACTCAAGGCGGTACACCTCCCCTATGCTGGGGTTACAGGCTTGTACCACCACACCTGGCTAGAACAGAATTTTTAAGGTTGGATTCCTGAGTCAAATTCCAGTCATCACTTGCTGTTTGATTTCCAAAAAGTTAATCTTCCCTAAACCTCAGTTTTCACATTTATGAGATGGAAATAATAATACCAGCCATACAGGTTGGCAGTGGGGTTAAATAAGAAAGTGTGTGGAGACTGTGCCTGCTTGAAAAAAGGTACTTTTAATGGTGTCTGTTAGCCAGGCCTGGTAACGTGGAGTCTGTAGTCCCAGCAGTCGGGTTGCCAAGGCCGAAAGATCACCATGAATTCAAGGCCAGCTTGGGCTACATGATGCATTCAAGGGCAGCCTGAACTACAAAGAGAGACCCTATCTCAAAAAACCAAAAATAATAGTAGTAACAATAACAACATTACTAAGTCCTTAAGTCATATGACTGCAAGTAACTTAAAGATATCTCAAAAATCATATTCTTTTATTTGTCTTTGTTTTTGTTTTCAGTGCTGAGAATCCCACCCAAGGATACTCTGTCACTGAGTTACATCCCCAGCCCCATGATTTTATTTTCTAAGGCAAGGTCTTGATAAATTGCTCAGGCTGGTCTCAAACTCTGTAATCTAGTACCTTGGCCTCCCAGAATGCTGAGATTATAGGCATGTACCATTACGCCCAGAAAAGAAAAGTCAGATCTATTCTTACAGGGTAAATTTGTCATTTGTTATGATCAAAGGAGTTGACAAATCCTGTACAGCTAAGGTAAAAGCTTATTTAAAAAAATAAAAATAAAAAGCTTATTAATAGGTGCTGCCTATTAATATTTGGGGCTTTGCACAGGGAACAATGCAGTACAGGACATTTAGTTATAAGATTGTAATTGTCACCCAAAAAGTCATCTACAAAGAGTGCAGGAGATCTGTCCACACACTGCAAACCAAAGAGTCCAGCTGAGGGCGTGGATCCCATGGCAGTGTCCTGTATGAGTCCAGCTGAAAACCTAGAGCCCATAACAATGCCTCATGAAGGCCTCTTTCATGGATCTGCTGGGAAGTCCAAACGTAGAAGCTAGGGCTGGGGAGATAGCTCAGTGGAATAAGTGCCTGCCTAGCAAGCGCAGGGTCCTGAGTTCAATCCCCAGTACTGCCAGAAAAAAAAAATAAATAAATAAAACCAAAAAACAAACGTAGAAGCTAGAAAGTCTGTGCCAGCAGGATAAAGGATCTGTGCCAGCAGGCTGAGGGATCTGCAGTGGAGCCAGGTTATGATGCTCAAGGAAAGGACCAGAGCTCCTCCTGAAAGGTACTACAGCCATCCTTAGTGACAGGACTTGAGCTTCTCTGACGATGAGAACAACCGGGCTCCTTTCCGGAAAGCCAGCATAACAAGCTTCTCCAGGAGACTGAGCAGTGCACCATCTTCCCCTCTGGAGCCAGGAAGTGAGCACCAGAACTCCCCCAAAGTGAACTGAACCCATTCTCAGTGACGAGGTCCTGAGCTCCTCCTCCAGCGAGAACAGCCAAGTTTTTATCAGGAAAGCCAGCATAACAGGCTCCTCTAGGAGAACCAGCAGCTCTCCCAGCAGCTTCACCAACAGCTTCACTTGCTTTTCTTCCGCCATTCTGCCTCTTTAGCTGCTGGAAACGATCCTCAGGCGGGCCTCCCACACCCCACCCCACGCTGGTTCAGTTCAGCTGGGGGTTACAAGTTGACCACTAGTTGTCAGTCCACCACAATAGGAGACAGGTTAAGTTTTAATAACAAGAAACTAGTTAAGTCATGAAACATATCATGTAGCCATTCACAATGATGCTACAGGAAAAAATTCATGCCATGGGTTAGGCACTGTAGTTTATGCCTGTAGTTAAAGCTGTTCAGCAGGCTGAGGCAAGAGGATCCCATAAGCACAAAAGTTGGAAATGAGCCTGGACAATTTAAGGAGATATATCAAAATTTTATGACACGTATATTGAACATATTTCACATTCATGATATAGTAAAAATAAAAAACTAAGATAACAATGCAGATTTGTATAGAGAAAACTGGAATAAAATATTAATAGTGATTGATAGGATTTTGAATTATCTTGTTCAATTTTTCTAAGTATACATACTTCTGTAATTAGAAACAGATGACACATACTTTGAAACTCACAGGAATATTGGATTTTTTGTTTTTGTTTTGAAGACAGGATTTTGTTATGTAGGCTGTCCGTGGACTCACTATGTAGCCCAGGCTGGCCTTAAACTCAAGGCAATCCTCCTGCCTCAGCCTCTTGAGTGCTGGTATTACAGGTACATGCCACCATGCCCATCCTGAAATAATTTTATAGCCTTCCACAATGACTACTAGAGTTTTAAAGGGCACAGTGATGTTTGGTTTTGCTTTCTTTTTTATTTAATACTGTATTTTTTGCTCTTCCAGTACTGTCCTAAATACCTATTATGAGTTGTGTTTTATAAAACATTTATTTCTGCCCCACAGTTTTTAGAAGATTAAATTAAATAAAAATTTTAAATCCTCTAGCTGGATTTGAAACATTTTCGGTGCAGTTTCCTAATTTTCATTGTTCTGTCTCAGTTATGATAGCTAAGAGCGTATTTCCTCTGCCAGGTAATATATTACTAGTCTTATTTAATCATTGCAATGATTTTATTAGGTAGGCACCATGATTATCCATTTTATAGATGAACTGCAGCTCAATGAGGTTAAGTTAAAAAAAAGTAAGGAATTTATAGCTTGGTGTGGTGGCACATGCCTGTAATCCCAGCACTCTGGGAGGCTGAGGCTGAAGGATCACAACAAGTTCCAGGCCATCCTGGACTATGTAGTGAGACCCTGTCTCAAAACAGGAGTATAGGCTCAGGAGCTTGACGGTCTTGAGTTCATGTTGTGCCTCTGCTGCTCAATACTTTGATCAAATCTCTTAGCCTCCCCTATGTGGTTTCCTCACTGTGAAGTAGGAAGAAGATGTTTCTCATAGTGTTAGTGGAAGGACTCACTGAGCTCATGCCTACATAAAACACTTGAAGCAGCAGTACCTGGACATACACATTTTCAGCAAATGTCTATCCAGTATGCTGTAAGAGGGAGTGACGGTTCTATTATTTCAACTACTGTAATTATCATCATTTGTACCGATTATGCAATAAACGTTATATAGAGGAAGAAAACATTTTCCTTAGAGTAAGTGACTTAAAAGTTGTTGTACTACCTTACATTTTCTAACCTTTATCATTCCAGTCAACTTTAGTGGTCTTGAGTGCCTATCATTAATACTGACTGCTCACCTTTCCTGTTAAAACATTACTAGAAATCGTGTTACAGTCTGGAAATTATGGTTTAACTATGAGACAAAAGAAAAAGAACAGTAAGGCGTAGTACCAACCCAGACCCCACCTCATGCACCTCCCTTTCTTTCAATACATAGTTGTTTCTGGTATGTAATTAACAGGTTAATGTGGATTAAACTTGGAAATATTTAAAATTGATGAAAGTTACTAACTTTAAAAATAACTTTCTTGTTCACTAAAACAGACAAGAATGCTGTAGTTACGAACTTTAACACAGGAAATAATATGTAAACTTAGATGGGCAAATGTGAAAATAAGAATTTCTAAATGTTTAATTTGAGGGGTGTTATTTTGGGGGAGTTGTTTGTTTGATTTTGGTTTTTCAGAGACTGGGTCTCGCTCTGTAGCCTAGGCTGGCCTTTTTTTTCTTCCGGTACCAGTAGGCTGGCCTTTAACTCACATGCATCACTATACCTGGCTAATGTTCCATTTTAGAGAGAGGCTGTTTTACACACTTTTTTTTTAAAGCAATGGGTGAAAAAATGTCTTGAGATAGCAAAATGTGATGTGTAACAAAAGAACAAAAATTAAGCTAAGCTAATTACAAGGCAGTTAAACCTTAAGTTAGTTTGTTTATTTTTGTCTTTTTTGAGACAGGATCTTGCTGTGCAGTTAGGGCTGGCCTTGAGCTCAGTTTGTAGCCCAGGCGGGCCTCAAACTCTCAACGATTGTCCTGCCTCAGCCTCCAGAGTGCTGGGATTACAGGCATGCTCGGTTTAGCCCTTAAATTAGTAGTTGTCAAAAATTCAGAGATTTTTCATTTTAAGTTTTCTAATTTTTTATTTATTATTTTTTGATACCAGGAATTGAACTCAGGACCTTGAGCTTACCAAGTAGGCACTTAAGCTGCTGAGCTATATCCCCTGCCCCAGATATTTTATTTTTCAAGCTAAAGCCAAGAAATTTTGTTAGTTCTGGGATATACTAATTTGTTACGTACAATAGTGGTAATTTTGACAAGATGCCAGTCAACTTTATGTTACATAGCTTTCTAGTACACTTCCAACATGAAATACCAATATTGTACCAAATATGACAGCAGCTTATGCTTTCTGACTCTTCACTCTTACTGTAGTGTTTTTTTCAGTGACAGAATTCCCTAAATTTTTGTCTCCAACCCAGAAGACAGTAGGCTGAGATCCATATAATATATAGTGGTGACTTGGTTCATGAACTTGATTCTTTCTACAGTCCTGGTTGCAAACCAAATTGGACAAGAACCGAATCAAGTTCAGTAGTTAGGTTCAGTGTTAACCTGATGGTGGAATTTGATTCAGTTCTTGTCCAGTTCAGCTGGCAACCAAAATCATGGAGAGCACTGAGTTAGAATCAAGGTACTGGGGTTAGGGATACAGCTCAGTGGCATAGGCATTTGCTTGGCAAGCCCAAGGTCCTAAGTTCGATTCCCAGTACTGCAAAAAAAAAATAGAATCAAGGTACCATTATATTTATGTTGAGCATCTCCACTTGAGTGTCCACAGATACTTCAAAACTCAAAATCCAAACCTTAATTCATTTCTCTTTTTCTCAGCCAGTAGAGCTGCTTGCCTTAGGTATGTGATGTCAGTATCCACTGGATTCCCCAAATCAGAAATTTTTTTGAGACAGTGTCTCACTTTGTAGTGCAAACTGGCCTTGGACTCATGATGTAGCCCAGGTTGTCTTCAGACTCGCCACAGTGCTGCTGCTTCACTCAGCCTCCTGAGTGCTGGGGTTATAGGCATGCAAGAACAATATACCCACCCCAAAATCGGGATTACTCCTTGGCTCCAACCTTTTCTTCACCCCTACCCATGTGTAGTCATCAAATTTTATGAGCTTCACTTTGTAAATGTATTTCAGGTCCTTTGTTCCTTTTTATTACCATAGTTGAAGTCATCCTCACCTCTCAGTTGTACTGCGCCAGAGCTTCCTGACTGGTCTCCTGCCACCAGTGCTGTCCATTTGCAGTTGTTTTTAGTGGTTGGCTGATCTTCCTAAAACGAATCAAAATACATCATTGCACTTTCTAAAACCCTTCAGCATCTATCCATTGTTTCCAGTAAAGTCTAAAGTTTAATAACAGCAGCAATATTTGGCCTCTGCTACATGACAGTCAAATGTGTTCATGTGTATATAATTGAATATATTTATAGAAGTATTATATACCAATATCTTGGATAATTACATTTTTTAAAAATGTGTAACTTGCTGGATGTGCTGGCACATGCCTTTAATGCTAGCACTCGGGAGGCTGAGGCAGGAGGATCATTGCAAGTTGAAGACCAGCCAGGGTTACGAAGTGTATTCAGAGTAGCCTGAACTGCATAGTGAGACCCTGTTCCAAAAAGACAAAAAAAAAAAAGTGTAACTATGAAATATCAGAAGCATGTGAATGAATACAGTAAGTCAGGCTTTTTAAAAACAATTTCTACAAAATGAGCTGAAGGCCAGCCTGAACTGAATAGTGAAACCTTGTCTCAAAAAGACAAAAAATAAAATAATAAAAACAATTTCTAAATACTGATTCACTTTTAGATTCACTACCTTAAGTTTTAAGTAAAATATTTAAAGAGCACTTAAATTTTGAGTTCAGTTTATTTACAAATTATTTTAATTGCAGAAAAGCTATGATTATTCTCAACTGTGTTAGATACAGTTGTCAAGTGTGGTTCTCTGCACAGTGAGACTGGGAGCTGTTTCTAAACACACAGTTGTTAGTAAGCTTGGATTTGTCTAGGTTTCCAGTATACTGTGTGTCTTTGGGTGAGTAACTTTGAAATGTATGGCAAGGGGTGTATATTAAATTCTATAAACTGTTCTCTGTTAGTTTATAACCTGAGTGCATAAACTTTAAATCCAAGCCAATCAGTAGAATAGTTTTTTGCAGATCTTTGAGATAGCTATAAACATATGTTAAAATCAAGGTGTTGTGCTGGCCTCAGAGTAGAGAGGCAAGATTGTTACTTGAATCCTAATATAAGTTTTCTCTTTTTTTAATATTTTAAAATTATATAAATTTTCAGTGCTATTTAATACTAAAGATTTCTAAGATAGCTTTTTACTTTAAAAAGCATGTTGTCCAGGAGCCTTTACTTATCCTGTGGCTCATGTTAATAGTGAAGGTTCTAGTGTACTTAAAGAATTTACAGGATTTGTGATACAATCTAAAAATGTAGAAATTATACATTTTGATATTATGTGTATATGTGTAGTGCTTTTTTTTTGAGACATGGGCTAGCTAGATAGTTGAGGCTGGCCTCAAATTTGTAGCAGTCCTCCTCCCTCAGCCTCCGAAGTGCTGGGATTGTAGGCATGCGCCACTGCGTCAGTTTACCATTCTTTTAAATTGCATGGTATTGGAGCAAAGTAAAGAAGAGATGAAAACAAACCCCAGACTGACTGAAGCCATGTACCACCGCAGCCATGTACCACCGCGGCCTGCATCCAGTGTCTGTGTCTCACCACCATCACCACAATTCCCGAGAGAAAGGCTGGAAGAAGGTCAAGGTGAAGGACAACCACAGAGAAGATCTGCAAGTTGTATGCTAAACGTGCTCCTCCAAAGTCAGAGCCGAAGGCTGGAAAGGCCTCTGCGAAGAAGAGGGAGAGAAAAGGGCAAGCTTTGCCCGGAGGGAAAGGCTCGTGCAGAGATGGGAATAACCCTGCAGAAAACAAGAGGCCGGAACAGACCAGGCCCAGAAAGCGGGAGGTGCTGGAGACGCCAAAGGGAAGTGTGTCCATTTTTCATAACTGCGCTTCTGGTGACTGTACAGTTTGAAATCCCAGGTTTTGTAAAAATGCAGTTTTACTTTTTTTAAGCTATGTTGTTAGCACATAGAACACTCATGGTTGTTTTGAGGGGATGAAGCGTACGTCACTAGTACAAAGTTGAATAGATGTGGGGAAAACACCGTTCCCTGCTAGTTTTGAGAGACTTCACCTTGGCTCCCAGGAAGAGCGATTCCCTGACATTGGCATGCGTGGCCACCGTGGCACAAATGCCTGTGGTGTAGGGAACTCGCAGCTCATGGTGATGTCCTCCTCTCCTTCCCTGCCATCAACACAGACTTAGCTCTGTTAAGCCCACAGACCTGCTGAGACCTGATTGCCCAAAGGTGCAGTTGCAGTATATAAGGCAGTCTGAACTTGCCAGGACATCGATGGTGACCCACAAGAGCAGAGGTTTCCTCTTCTAGATTGTGGCTCTTCCAACTGATAATTCTGCCATTTTCATTTCATTGCCTAAAAGTTAGGGTTGACTTGTGAAAAGTTGTTAAATGACATGCTAACTGTGAAATGTCAACTCTCACTCATAAAATTTCCCTATTCAGAGCATCAAATGAAGACTTCATTGTATTTTATAATGGCTTTCTAATTCTTGGTAGTCCATCCAAGAAGGGAATTTGAAAGTTATTGTATACTGTTAATAATTGTATGCCCATATCCTGCCTGAAATACCATGATTCTTTATGAAAAGTATCTTTAGTAAAGGTGGATATAGTTTGCTTGAAAAAAAATAAGTTCCATGGTATTAACATTATCTTTGAACTGGTAAAATTTTAATGAAAAATATGTATGTGTGGCATGTATAGATATAGGTAGGTGATTGCTTTGTCCAATTAAGGTAGCTGCATGTGGATGTTGAGCAGTTGAAGTATGACTGGTCTAATTGAGGCATGATGTGCTAATATGTAACTGATTTCAAAGAAAAACTGTGGTGGCACATGCCTATAATCCTAGCACTCAGGAAGCTGGGGCGGGAGGATCACCACGAGTTTGAGGCCAACCTGGACTACACAGTGAATTCAAGGACAGCCTGAACTATAATAGCAAGAGCCTGTCTCAACAAAAAAAAGTATAAAAAAATTGTTAGGCATCTTATTAATAATTTTATGTTGATTTCGGTGTTTTTATGTGGTTACTAGAAAAGAGTACATAAATGGATCACATTTTCTGTTGACATACCTGGTCTGGAACATTTTTTCTGAAAATTGGCTTTCTATAAGTTATAGGTTGAAGATCATATTGGGAGTTATTTTTTAGTAACTTAACATTGTAACATTGTATAATTTTACAATAAGATGAAAGTTAAAAACTGAACAAAAATTATTTTGAGGTTTTGTTTTAGACTTCTTGTTAGCAGAAAACTGTAATCCTCCATGATATCATAGTTCTTGGATTGGAGCCAGTTAGGCAGCTGCCGTGGGTCATTGGTATTGGCCTTATTCGTTGTTTTGCTTACTTATGTAGCATATTTTTTTATTGCATATTGAATTCCAGGTCTGTGTTGAAGAAAACTTACCCATAATTTCAGGAGGGAACAAAAAAATAATAAGTACACATGTAAATGAGTTTGTGAATTTGAAGACAGAAAAAAGTTGAGGCACTTCCTGTCTGGCTTTTTTTTTCTTCACAAAAGTAGGACAGTAAGATCATCATAGCTCCCTAATAGTAATGGCTTCTGGGAAAAACTTGAGTGAAATGAAAGTTTTCTAAATTTTGATCAACATTTATTGATTTCTTACCGGGCATAGAGCTGAACACTAAAGACTATGGAGAAGGGCCTTTGGCCTCAGAGCTTGGTTTTGTTAGGGAATCTATGACATAATCAGTGCAAATACAAAAATTAAGGCAACTACAGAATAGTGGTGCGGAGTGTATGGTACATGTTCAATTCCACAGAGTTAAGAGATGTAGAGAACACTGATGACCAGAATTGTTTGTAAGCTTTCTCCTTTGCTTCTGAGCCCAGTAGTAGCCTAGTATTCTTTCCCTTATGCATCTTTTGACACTGTACCTATTTTTCAGAATAGTCAGTGGTAATCAATTATGAGAACTGTATGGAAATTTAGCACAGATTCCTTACCTCAGCAGAGAGTATAATGTAGTTTCAGAACTGAGCTTTGAGTGCTTCATAATAGGATAGTGTTTTATGAATGAGATGTTAGTGGTTCTATAGTGTACAATTCAAATCACTGGCCAAGTGCCATGGTGCATGCCTATAATCCCAGCACTTGGGAGGCTGAGGCAGGAGGATTATTGCAAGTTCAAGATCAGCCTGGGCTACAGTGAGCTCAAGGCTGACCTGAACTGCATAGTGGGACCCTGTCTCAAAAAAGGCAAAAATAAATAAATAAATAAAAGTAGATCATGTGGCTTCCTGCATTCATTCACTGTAAGCTTAAGGTTCCGATGGGGTTAGCCAGCAGCCCTCTCTTTCCTGTTGCCTTTCAGTCTTGACTGTTTGCTGTGCCGATGGTGAGACAGCAAGGGTGTGTGATGGGCTGTGGGCATCAATAATGGGCAGGTGGAGGTCAGGGTGGAGAGCAGCTCTGAAGGTAAAACCGTGCACGTCCTCATCTGTGTGTGAGAGAGGCTGGCTGCCAGGAGGACGGCAAGCCACGCTGGCACATCACCATCTGCAGGAACACTTGAAGCATGCTAAAGCAAAGTATGTAGCTAAATTCTGAGGAAAGACAGAAGATGAAAAGGTTCACAAGCATCAGAAATGCGAGAACTCCAAAGAGTAAGTGGGATCTGGTGTGCTGTACATTGCATAAAAGCACAAAGGCTTTTTGATCCCTGATACGCAGTATGTCCTTTGGGGTCCAGGTAGAAAGAATTTTAGCGTGCACATGGAAGTAGGATATGTGCCCTTGGGATTTTGGAAAACAGAGCTTACACAAAGCCCAGACATGTGGGTCTAGAAATGCGTTTTTAAAATAATTGGAGAAATAAAAGAAGAAAATCAAGAATAACAAAGTAACAAGCCAATGTAAAAAAGAAAATCCTGTCCACTTTTAGAAATTCACAGTATAGTCACAGAAATTGGCATTAGATGAGTTAAATTTCAGACAGATATCCTTTGGTTGAAAAAGAAAGAAAAAAAAATCTAGCAATAAATGACTAAGAAGAATCAAATCTTAACAATAATTATTCAGAAGTAGGATGTTGAAAATACAGGACTGAAAAAATGACGAGGCTGATACAAAACAAAAAGCTGATCTGAAAGTACTGTTATCCAAAAAAGACAAAATTCTGTTACCAGACAAAAACAAATTTTTAAGGCAAAATCATAATTGTGGAAAGGCCACTTACATAATATGTACAGTCTTTCACCAGAAGAAATAATCTTGAATCTGTGTGTCCAGATAACATCATTTCAAAGTGTAAATGAAACAGGTAGGTGTGGTAGGACATAACGTGTAATCCCAGCACTCAGGAGGCTGAGGCAGGAGGATCACCATGAGTTTAAGGCCTGACTGGGCTACATAGCAAGGCCTTGTATCAAAAAAAAAAAAAAAAGTGAAAATTTATAGGCTAAAAATAGACTGCCTAGAGATACCATGGGAAATACTAGCACCTTTTTCTCAAAAGCCAGTAGAGAAATCAGATCACCATCTCCAACGAAAGGAAAGGTGTCGAATATTTGAACAACACAATTAAAAAGCTTGACTTTTAGATATTTTTAAACTGTACTCTTTTTTTTTTTTTTTTAAGCTGTACTTTTAAAAGTGTAGACTTAAGCACACCTGTCATCCCAGCATTCAGGCTGAGGCAAGAGGATCATTATGAATTCAAAGACCAGCCTAGGCTGCAAAGTGAGCTCAAGACCAGCTTGAAATGCATAGAGAGACCCTGTCTCAAAAAGACAAAAAAACACAAATAAAAACCGTAGATTTTTCCTAGCAGGGCGTGGTGGCACACAGCTGTAATCCCAGCAGGAGGATTGTTGCAAGTTCAAGACCAGCCTGGGCTACAAAGCGAGTTCAAGGCCGGCCTGAGCTGTATAGCGAAATCCTATCTCAAAAAGATGGGGGGGCGGGGACAGCATAGATGTTTCTCTTAAGCATACATGAAACATTTATAGACATTAACCACATATTGGACTATAAAAACATAGCTCCACAAATACCTAAGCATATCTATCACATGGCCACACTTTCTGACTCCAGTATAAGTTTCATTTGAAAGTGACGTGTAAAGCAGGGTCTGCCATGTCTACGGTAGTATCTAGAATACTTATCAAACAGTGAATAGGACGGAGGCACATTGCGGGGCACTGTGCACATGTTGTTCACAGCCCTTCAGTAGGCTGCTGATTGAGTGTAAGATACTACAGTATCCTTCACCTTCACCTGCAATTTGGCTTTTCATAGTTTCAGTTAGTCAAGGTCAACTGTAGTCCAAAAATATTAAATGAAAAATTCCTGAACTAAACAGTTCTTACGTGTTAAATTGCATGCCTCGCTGAATAGCATAATAAAACCTCACACTGCTCAGCTGTCCTGAGTTATAAATCATTCTTTATCCAACATATGCTGCTGAATGTGCCGCCCACCTGTGAAGTAGTAGTTGCCCTGGATTAACTAACCACATCACAGTGCTTGTATTCAAGTAACCCTTACTTTAAAGTGAAAAGTTAAAAATCAGTTGTATGCCAAAGTTAGTGAGTCTATGCTACGAACAAATGTCTCTGGAATTGTAAAGGGAAAAAAGTATATAGTTTTGCTCTTGCACCTGAACCTGCAAGAAGTTTGTGTGTGTGTGTGTGTGTGTGTGCGTGTGTGCGCCTGTATGCGTGCACATATGTGTAATTTACCAGTTACCAGTGTTGTATTGGGTTTGTTTTGGCTTTTGTAAAAAGTGTTTAGGCTGATACGTATTTCAGGCTGGCCTTAAATTCATAATCCTCTTGCCTCAGCCTCCCAAGTTCGGGTGTTACAGGCATGTATTATCACACCTGGCAGAATATGCTAGGTATTGAAAAAAAGCAAGCATACAGAATATAGTTAGAGGGATAAAACAGAATTTTTTCCCCTAAGCCTTTTTGGTTTTTTTGAGACAAGAGTTTTACTGCGTAGTTCAGGCTGACCTTGAACTCACTTTGTAGCCCAGGCTGGCCTTGAACTCGTAGTGATCCTCCTGCCTCAGCCTCCGGAACGCTGGGATTATAGGTATGCCCCACCAAATATCTTAAAGGCCTCCCCTAAGCCTTTAAGAGTTGTCATCATGTTGCCCTGTGACATCCTAATGTTTCAGTATATACTTCCTACCAAAAAAGTTCCTCTTAACAACCATACTGTATTAAAACTGGGATATTAATACTGATTCATTTTGTAATCTCTAGACACCATTCCAATTTCACTAATTTTCTGAAGAGCATTCTTTCTGCAGAATGATGTAGTTCACAACCATGTGTTACATTTAGTTGTTATATCCCCTTTAATCTCCCTCAACCCAAAACAAACACCTTCAGTCTGAAACACTTCCTCACACTTACCTTGCCTTTCATGCTTTTGATAGTTTGATAGTCACAGACAGTTTTATTTTATGGAACAAATTAAAACATTTGAGTTTGATGTTTCTTCGATTCAATTCAGACTATGTGTGTCTGTCAGGAATGTAGAAGTGCTGTAGCGTTATTCATACTGTGGGGTGGCACACAATTTCAGTTTGTCCTCTTAGCAATGTTCCTTTGGAGCACCTGGCTAAAAGACTGCAGATGGCATCTGCTGTAGGGTTACTCCTTTTTCCTCAGACTTTGAGTGTACTACGTTATCTATATTAACATAGATAGGGCTGGGGATATAGTTCAGTGGAATAAGCGCTTGGCAAGCACAAGGTCCTGAGTTTGATTCCTGGTACTGCAAAAAAAAAAAAGTATATTAACATAGATGTTTAGTAGCTATTCTGTGGGTAATCCCTTTACTTTCATTATTAATTGTAATGCTTCAGCATAATTTTGCCAAGTGCATTTTCAACCTGGCTGGTGTGTTCTGACATGTCCTCACTGTTCTGTGAGCACTTTCTTGATTTGTGCCACAAGGTATTTAGTCTTTTGCGCATGCCTGCCCCAGCCCTGGAATCAGCTATTTCCCCAGCCACTTCTCCTTTTATAGAAAATGTTAGCTGGGTGTGGTGGCGCACGCCTGTAACCCCAGCACTCAAGAGGCTGAGGCAGGAGGATCGTTGTGAGTTTGAGACCAGCCTGAGCTACAAAGTGAGCTGAAGGCCAACCTGGACTGCATAGCGAGACCCTGTCTCAAAATGACAAAAAAGAAAGGAAATGTTACTCAGAAGCCAAGATGCATTTTGGTTGTGCTCCTTGCTGTGAGAAGATCCTTGCACTCAATCTTGGTCCATGAAGAGAGGTGGGGGATGTACACACACATGTCCACACAGGTCTAAATACTCGTCTCTGTGTCTGTGTTTGGAAACTATTATATATAAATACTATATTTCTGTTACTTCTAGTTCTGGTCTTAATACCAAGGGTTCTAGGTTCTCCTTTTAATCTCTTCTAAATTTTGTAGAAATCTTAGATTTCTTTCAGATGGTATTTAGTTGGCTAGAGTTTTACTTAAAAGTTGTATTTCTTCCCTCTTGCTCCAGATTTGAAAATTTTAGAAAAAAGTTCACTCCACCCATAGACCTGTTTATGAAACATAGTTGATGTTTGTCTCCTTGCTCCTGTTTGTGACAGATGATGATGTACCAGCAGATATGGTTGCAGAAGAATCAGGTCCTGGTGCACAAAATAGTCCTTACCAACTTCGCAGAAAAACTCTTTTGCCGAAAAGAACAGCGTGTCCTACAAAGAGCAATATGGAGGTAAGTTAACTGCAATTTTTTTGTATAATAGAGGTAAACATTTTTAGGAAACACAGATATTATGATTATCATTTTTTAGAAAGTGTAATGATGTATGATAAAAATATTTGCGTATTTGTTTATGGTACTAGAGACTGAACCCAGGAAGTGCCGAGCTACAGCCCTCTTTATTTTACTGTGAGACAGGGTATCACTGAACTGCTCAGGCTAACTGAATTTACTTCTGTCCTCCTGCCTCCTCCTCCCTAATAGCTGAGATTATGGGCCTGTATGCCACACCTGATTTTTATTTTTGTTATTGTTGTTTTTACTTTTGAAGGGTGCCTCAACTTCAACTACCGAAAACTTTGGTCATCGAGCAAAACGTGCAAGAGTGTCTGGAAAGTCACAAGATTTATCAGGTATTTGCTGTTGGGATATTAAGGGAATGGGATAAAAAATTTTTAAAAACTTGTTTGATGCTGGGCGTGGTAGCGCATGCCTTTAATTGCAGCACTTGGGAAGCTGAGGCAGGAGTATCACTGCAAGTTCAAGGACACCCTGGGCTACAAAGCAAGTTCACAGCCAGCCTGAACTGCATAGCGAAACCCAGTCTCTAAAAGACAGGAAAAAAAACAAACGAAACAAAAACCTTTTTGATAACAGAAAACTGAAATTAGATGTATTTGAGCATTACATCTGGGATTGAGAAAATAACTTAATAAATATACATTAGAACCCTGACCTCCTCCCTCTTTAGCGTTTTTTTTTTTTTTTTTTTTTTTTTTGGTCTTTTTGAGACAGGGTCTCGCTATGCAGTTCAGGCTGGCCTTGAGCTCACTTTGTAGCCCAGGCTGGTCTCAAATGCACAGTGATCTTCCTGCCTCAGCCTCCTGAGTGCTCCCTCTTTAGCTTTTATGGTTATATAAAAATAGTTAAGTTTAAGGAGTTCTTCAGATAACACATAATACCTAAAAGAAAAATACTTAAGTCAAGATGTGTATTATCTTTGAAAACCATGTGTCTTATAGAATGTCATCAGAAAATAAAAACTATTCATTAAATAAAATGAAAACTATGTTCTTTAAACATAGAAAAGGTTATTACTAGTGTGTTAAAATAAATTGTTTACATTCTGTTTGTTAATCTCTTTTAGCAGCACCTGCTGAACAATATCTTCAGGAAAAACTACCAGATGAAGTAGTTCTAAAAATCTTCTCTTATTTGCTGGAACAGGACCTTTGTAGAGCAGCCTGTGTGTGTAAGCGCTTTAGTGAACTTGCTAATGATCCAATTTTGTGGTAAGTGAAGGCCTATTCCATATTTTAAGGTGTATGATCTGTTGGCCAAACTGCTACATGTAGTAAGAGTGTTGAACTACCAGCTTGGTAGTTGGTAGTTACAAATAAGTAGTCAGAACAAGATTAAAATTCTTTAAATTTCAAGTTACTATTTAGCACAAATGTGGACTCAGTCCAGACAGTATTTATAAAATAATAAATGAAGTATTTTTTGTAGTGTTTATCAATTAACGGTAACTGAGTGATTATGGAAAATGTTTTTCATTTGTAGAAACAGTTAAGTAATTTAAAATAGCTAATGAATTCATCCTGGTATTTTATGCATAACTTTTATAAGATATATTCATAAAATTTAAAATACACATTCCTTTTGGCTCAATAATTTTACTTCTAACAGTCGTTTGTTTTCCAAATGCATAGTCAATTGGGAGGATGTCCAAGGGTAGGATTGAGGACTGTCTGCTAATAGCGATTTTTATAAATCGTATTTTGGGGAGGGAGGGGTGCTGCAATGCTGGGAGTCAAACCCAGGGCATTAAGCATGCAAGGCAAGTGCTGTGCCGTTGAACTACACCCAGCCTTACGAAGTTTTTTAATGAAATAGAAAAAATGATCTATTATGAAAAAGAAAAGAACAGAGTGTAAAATTCAGTAAGCAAGTAATTACAACTGTAATATGTAAATAAGTAATCTTTAGATAAAAAGACTAGAAGGAAATACTCTAAACTGCTAATAATGCATGTATTAAAACTGTGTCAGCCGGGCGTGATGGCACATGCCTGTAATCCCAGCACTCAGGAGGCTGAGGCAGGAGGATCATTGCAAGTTCAAGACCATCCTGGGCTACCGCATGAGCTCAAGGCCAGCCTGAACTGCATAGTGAGACCCTGTCTCAAAAAGACCAAAAAGAAAAGAAAAAAATCTTTAAGTAATTGCATGGAGTTTTTACTGTAGGAGTGGGTTTTTCTTCTTTTGAGTGAACAGTTTTTTAAGACATTTCTGCTCTTTTATTCTTTGGGGTACACTAATCTTAAAATTTTATTAAATGAACTTTAAGGATATTTTACCAAGACGTCTTTAATTCCTTTTTCCCTGCAGGAAACGATTATACATGGAAGTATTCGAATATACCCGCCCTATGATGCATCCTGAACCTGGTAAATTCTATCAGATCAATCCAGAAGAATATGAACATCCAAACCCTTGGAAAGAGAGTTTCCAGCAGTTGGTATGAAATGCAGTTTTAAAATACTGATTTATATTATACATTTATAAGTAAATGTTCCTTTAAAAAAGAAATTGAGGGCATGATACTACACGCCTGTAATCCCAGTACTCAGGAGGCTGAGGTAGGAGGATTGTTGCAAGTTCGAGGCCAGCCTGAACTGCATAGAGAGACTCTGTCTCAAAAAGATATAGATAGAAAAGAGATAGATAGATAGATAGATAGATAGATAGATAGATAGATAGATAGCAAACAAGCAGGCAAGCTGGATGTGGTGATGCACACCTGTCACCCCAGCACTCAGAGGCTGAGGGAGGGAGAGTGCTGCGGATGGGAGGCCAACCTGGCTACCTAGTGAGTGCAAGGCCAGGCTGAGCTGCATAGTGAGATGTGGTCTCCTTCATAAAGAAATAAATAAATACTATAAACGGGTTTTAAGGAGTAAGCCAGTGAACATTTAGCAACCAGCAAAATGTTCAGTTCTCTTTACTATTGATAGACCTTCATTCATGAACTGAATTTGTTCTACAATTTTGGGAAAGATGGTCACATTTGTGTTTGTGTTACAAAGATGGCTGTTCTCATGTTTGTCACCCAACACAGTTTACAAACAAAATTGAGCCAAACACTTGTTTGTAAACCAAATTGCTTTCGAACAAAAATGTTCATGAATAAAAGTAACCACTATATTATCCAGTGTTGGTAATTGTCAGTAGCCTTAGAGCAGTTATGATTTCAGTGGGTTTATTTGGACTTATTATTTAAGTTACTAGTTTTCATTGTTGTTTTAAAGCCCCACATTTACCTCAATTTTAATATGAGGTTTTGGGGGGTAATGATGCTCTTTGAAATATCAGAGGTTGTTTGGCGGTAGCTTAAGACACTTGTGTCCGTCCTGGTGCTGGAGGAGGTGTGGCTGCTGTCCTGTTAGCTGAGGGTGCTGCTGAGTATCTTCCGTTGCACGTAACAGCCCCAACCCAGAGAGTTACTTGTCCCAGAATACTAATAGTGGTGAGAAGGAGAAATTTTGCATTACTTACTAGATATTTCCGAGTCATAACTTACTCTGTATTGTTCTGTGACAGAAAATTAGTTCGAATAGTTAGGTCCTTTTTAAATACTAATGAAAGTTACACTGTGGTGCATTGTTCTAGAATGTAAGGTTTACATTAGTGTTTGGTTTTGTTTTGTTTTTGACATTTTAGTATAAAGGTGCACATGTAAAGCCAGGATTTGCTGAACATTTCTACAGTAACCCTGCAAGATATAAAGGAAGAGAAAATATGTTGGTATGTATTTTTATGACTTAATGGTGCTCTTTCAGGCCAGGTGGGATTGCACATGCCTGTAATCCCATAGTTTGGGAGGCTAAGGCAGGAATATTGAAAATAGTGACACCTTGTCTCAAAAAATATATATATATATGTTATATATATGTGTATATATAAAATCTTTCAATTCTATACTAACAGTTTAATTCTTTTCTAGTATTATGATACTATTGAAGATGCCCTTGGTGGGGTACAAGAAGCTCATTTTGATGGACTTATCTTTGTTCATTCTGGAATATATACTGATGAATGGATATATATTGAATCTCCAATCACCATGATTGGTGCAGGTATTTTGAAATGCACTGTCAGAATTTTAACATTCATATTATTTAATTACATACTGGGTTTTTTAAAATGTGACTTAAAATCCAGTTGAACTTTGTTAATACTTTAATGATAAGAAAGAATAGGAGCCAGGCGTGGTGGCACACACCTGTAATCCCAGCATTTGGGAGACTGAGGCAGGAAGATTACTGTGAGTTCAAGGCCAGCCTGTCTCAAAAAAAAGAGAGAAAAGAAAGAATAGGGATGCAGATATTTCAAACTCTTTCTGAAGTAAAAGCATAAAGACTTCAGAAGTCATAGATGTATATATTTCTTGATATTAGTATTTTATCTAATTGCCTGTAGTATTTTTAATTAAAGAAAAATTATTGGTTGAAAATAAGGATGCTAATGACTTACTATTGCACTTTTAAAGGAACTGAAATATAATTTTTAAATATTTTCTGTACTGTTTCAAAGATTTTTATGGTTAAATTTCTAAGAATAAATATAGTGAACTGTTCATTGAATTGATGAATCCTTTAAAGAGTTGTGCTGTCTCTGGTTTCTTGAGGAGGTAGAGCAAAGGCCGTTTTAAGGCAGCTAGTAGTGCTTCCTGTTTGCCAGTGAGGTTTGTATCTACAATCTACTGTCTCCCTCTCCTCTCCGCCACTGAGGAGGGGAAAGGGCGGGCTGCGGCTCAGGGGCAGAGCACTTGCCTAGCACAAGAGGCCCTGGAGTTGATCCCCAGCACTACAAAAAAGAAGGAGGGGAGAGAGTGTAAGAAGTGTATGCCACTGGTTCATTACTTTCTAAGTAAGAGTTACTGTAGGAAATAAGTTTAAATAAAGTGGTCTCTTCCCTTCTCTCCCTGAGCTGCCTTTTTCAGTGCTGCTACTGGTGGTAATTTTGTTTCTACAAGAAACCAGTTTTTAGAGCTAGGGGTGTAGTTCAGTGGCAGAGTGCTTGCCTGACATGTGCAAGGCCCTGGATTCAATCCCCAAGACCTCAAAAAACAGAACCCATTTTTTTAATATGGTCTTTAATATTAATAGTATTCATATTGAATTATATTAGTATGCACATATTTGAATACAGTGGTAATCAGATAGGATCCCCACTAAATCTGACTAGTAGCGGGGCGTGGTGGTACACACCTGTAATCCCAGCACTCTGGAGGCTGAGACAGGAGAATTGTTGTGAGTTCAAGGCCAGCCTGGGCTACAAAGTGAGCTCAAGGCCAGCCTTAACTGCATAGTGAGACCCTGTCTCAGAAAGACACAAATCTGACTGCTTATTGCAAAGGCCGATGAAACATAGTTAACTGATAAAGTGAGTATTAGTCCTACTGCTTAATACTGATGTTTGTAACAAGTTTCCTCTCCATAGAAGTACCTATCTGTTGGAATGACATAAAGGTAATATGCCTTAAAATATCTTTTCCACAGCACCTGGCAAAGTAGCAGACAAAGTTATAATTGAAAACACTAGAGACTCAACCTTTGTATTTATGGAAGGTTCTGAAGATGCTTATGTTGGATATATGACAATAAGGGTAAGAAATTTTAAGATTTAAAATCTGTAAGTTGAACTCAAGACAGTGATTTTTTATTTCAAATAAAATTTGTATCTTTTAGTTTAACCCTGATGACAAATCTGCTCAACACCACAATGCACACCATTGCCTAGAGATTACAGTAAACTGTAGCCCTATTATCGATCACTGTATTATCCGAAGTACATGCACAGGTCAGTGGTTGCTTTGCCTTTTATGATAAAATCAAGTCACCACGTTGTTGACCGGTAGGATTTTTAATTAAAAAATAATATTTTTTCTTATAGTTGGTTCTGCAGTATGTGTTAGTGGTCAAGGAGCATGTCCCACTATCAAGCACTGTAACATCAGTGACTGTGAAAATGTTGGACTTTATATAACAGATCATGCACAGGTATTGTTTAATTTGTGGTTTTTTCTTCCTTAACTTTTTAAAAAACTCTACTAATGTTTGGTTCTGATTATCATAGGGAATATACGAGGATAATGAAATTTCCAATAATGCTTTAGCTGGTATTTGGGTTAAAAATCATGGAAACCCAATTATTAGACGGAATCATATTCATCACGGACGTGACGTTGGTGTGTTCACGTTTGATCATGGCATGGTAAGAACATGTACTGTATTACTAATAGAAAAAGTGATTTCTCTGTCATCTAAACTTCAGAAATGTTTTTTCATCATCATGAATTGGAGAGTATAGTTGTAAAACCAAGTTGAACAAATTTTACAATTAATATGTAATATTCATCGTAAATGAATATTATAATATTCAGACATTATATCCAAGTAAATCTAGTGATTCAGAGGCCTTAAGGAATGGAAGGAAGTGAGGTTGAACTATAGTTCTCACATGTAAATATACATAAAAATCACCCAGAAATTAAACTTCACACACACACGCACACAACATGCACGCATGCACGCACACTTTCATTTTGCTATACTGGGGTTTGAACCAGGGTCTTGGGCATGCTAGGCGAGTACTCTACTACTGAGCTATACCCCAGCCTTTTTTTGTTTTATCTTTTGAAATAGGATCTTGTTAAGTTGCAACCCTCCTCCCTCACCCTGCTGAGTATGAGTAGTTGGGAGTTGTAGACATGTGCCATCAAGATGGAGGGGGTATCTTGGGAGATTTTATTTTGTTTATTTGTTTTTGTGGGGAGAGGTTTGTTTTGTTTTGTTTTTTGAGGCAGGGTCTCTACATAATTCAGGCTGGTCTCGAACTTGTGGTGATCTTCCTATTTCAGCCTCCTGAATGTTGGGATTACAGGTATATGCCACAGTACCCAGCTAAGCCTGTCATGTTTTAAATGAAAATTCCTATTTCCTTTTTTGTTTGTTTTTTTTTAGTTCTATTATTTTTAGTTCTTTAGTTGTGATGATACTGGGGATTAAACTGAGGGCCATAGCCAGGCATGGTGGCACACAGCTATAATCCCACACTCAGGAGGCTGAGGCAGGAGGATCACCAAGTTTGAGGCCAGCCTAGACTACACAACAAGACCCTATCTCAAAGCAAAACAAAAAAATCAGGGCCTTTGCTCTGAACCACATCCATAGCCCTTTTTTATTTGAGACAGGACTCGTTTTCCTGTTTAATCAGAATTTCCAAGGATCCAGAGATACACATTTTTAATAAGTGCCATAAGTGAGTTTTAATGTGTCTATAAAATTCATTTTTAGAAATGTTTCATTATTAGTTTGACTTCCATTTAAACTGTCAGAACTTTCACAGGAGATGCGCTGATAATGTCATTTCTAAAACTGTTATGCAGAAATTAATGCTGGCATCTTCATCAGTGATGATTTTAGATGCTACTACGATAGTTTTACACTGTTTTCCAGAGATGTTTTGAGCTTGTAAGGCTGCTATTTAAATAATATTCTTAGATACCCTTTTCATTTTACTGTCTAGTACAACATTGGCAGTGTTTTTGTTCAGGCATCAGAGAGATGGGAGAGGAGGGGGCTATGGTGAGGTTTTGTCGCCATTATGTTATGCCATTACCTAAGCAGTCTAGGAACAGTGGCTTTGTCCATACAAATAGTGGCGCAGAAAATGTTTGTCACTGCTCATTCCTGGAACCCTAATTCAGGCCTCAACTGAGCTAGACCATGGAGGACCCTTTTATCAAGGGCTGTTCAGAGCTAAGTAACGACTGTAGTTTCAGACCAGAAACTTATCATATTCAGCCATTTCTTGATATAAATCTAACTTAAAAAGATTTCATTTCACTTACATCTTACACCTGTAAATAAGAAAACAAAAGTGGAAAAATGTCTACTTTTTTCTAAGGATTAGAGGAAGGTGGGGATTGGGGAAGTCTAAATATGGAGACCTACAAAGTCTCAGGACTCTGCTTGGAATCCTACATAAACCCGAAACTCTTGCTTTGTAATAGAACTGTGTGCCGTGACTTGAGTGCCTATGTTCTCTCTAGGCTGTACCCCAGAATTATGTCAATTTCAAGTATCATTTGTTCATACTCTGTGTCATTCACAAATCATTTGAGATACAAAGCTGATTTTACCTGGAGTACAAGTCCCTTGTTTTTGAAGAATCTGTGGTAATGGTCACTTACTAAAGTTCAACATAGTAATTTACTCCTTGTCACACATCTTTTAGCTTATTTTTTCCAAGATTCATGATTATAGAAATTACAGAATTTTTTTTAAGATGAACACAACAGCATACAACTAATACCAGTTTCTTCGTAGCCTGAGATAGGAGGGTTGTGAGCTCAAAGCCAACTGAGTTACACAGACCCTGTCTTAAAATTTTAAAGGCCTGGGGTGCTCAGTGGCAGAGCCCCCAGATTCAACTCTCAGTACTGCAGTAAGTGCTTAACATCAAATTTTCTGTCCATGTTTATGGTTTCCCAGTTAATCTTCTGTTTATGGTTTAGTCCTTTGCAGTGTTTTGTAAAATATGATTAAAAGCTCATAACGCCAGACTGCTGTAAGATTTTTAAAGCATTTATTCTAAATTTCTGAACGTCACCTGTGACAGATGACAGATTCCCTGTGTTACTTGTATTCATAATGAGCTGTCTTCCCTCCCCTTTGTCCACTTCACCTCACTTTGGGTAGTCTTCCGCAGATGGGAAGCTTAAGTTGTTTTCACTTTTCGTTTTTGCTTTTATTTTTGGGGTGCTAGAGGTCAAGCTTAGGGCCTCGCACATGCTAAACCACATACATCACCATCAGTCCCTGGAAGCGTAAGTTTTGGATGAAATTGCTTCCTTTCTTCAGACACACATTTGTGCCTATGCCATTTCTACAAAAATACTTCAGTGACAGAGGCATCATCTCTAATGCGACCCATTTGTGCCATTTATATCAGTATACTTTCTGTTGCTAGTGACACAGCTTCTCAAAAGGGGAAATTACAAAAGAAAGGTTTATTTTCACTCATGATTCTGGTCCAGGGTCAACATCTGAGTGTGGAGCTGGCCTTCTGATTGGCAGAATCTCAAGGTAGCCATGGCACCCTGTTGAAATGGACAAGGCACGTGGCTTTCTCCTCTAGTTTCTTTCTTCTTATGACACTGCCTGCGTTCAGTCATGCGGTGCGGCTGTGGGGCCCTCTACTCCTAATTGCCTCCCAAAGGTCCCAGCGCTAAACGCTGTTGATGGATCAGGTTTCCACGCTGTTTTCTGTTGTTTTCATTGTATGTATTTTCCTTTTTGTTTGTTTCTAGTGATGTTGGGGAATCAAACCCAGGACGTTGTGCATGCTTGACAAGCACCATGCCACTGAGCCACAGCCCCAGCCTGTTTTGGTGGGACATCTATAGCATAACCAAGGTGTCTTGGTTACTTTTTTCTAGTTGCTGAGACAAAACACCCAATGCCCAAAATTAAGGGAAGAAAGGTTTATTTAGCACAGGGTTTGTGGAGGTTTCAGTCCATACTTGGCCGTCTCCACCGCAGAGCCGCCTGGCAGAGGAACAGCAGTTCAAGGAGGCTGAAGACAGCAAAAGCACAGCAAGAGCAAAAGGGGGCAGAGGGAGCAGCCTCTTTTCCTCCTGCATGTTGTGTGCAGGCTACTGCCCAGGCCATGTCCGTCCCTCCTCTTCCACAAGCTGGGGATGTTTCCCAAGTGAGGCCCCTGGCCCCCTGCTGATTTGCTTAGTTAAGCTTCTGGATTCTCAAGTTGACACTAAATGTATTAACCATAACACAAGGTGTATTTTCTTTTAACACCTTTAGCCTTTTGATGAAGGTAGATGTGTGTGTGTAGAGATATATTCATTAAGTAATGGTATTTCTAATTACTGAATAGGTGTTTTCCTATTTTTCTTTATTGCCTTGTATTCAGACTAGATTTGTAATTGTGTTGTACTAAAACATTTAACTCTGTTTCTTTCCATGTTTATTATTTGAAGTGTAGTATATATTTTTTATTCACTCTTGAACATTTCTGATACTTAATTTTGAGGTGTGCATTAAAAAGTGTTGCAAGTGGAATTTCTTTTGCAAACTAACCTTTACCTACAGGTTTAATTTCTGAATTTTTCAGGGTTACTTTGAAAGTTGCAACATACACAGAAACAGGATAGCAGGCTTTGAAGTCAAAGCCTATGCTAACCCCACAGTGGTTCGATGTGAAATTCACCATGGGCAGACTGGAGGAATATATGTCCATGAAAAAGGAAGAGGACAGTTCATAGAGAATAAAATCTATGCAAACAACTTTGCAGGTGTATGGATTACCTCAAATAGTGACCCAACAATAAGGTATTTATATACAATTATGGAAGGAAATTACTGTTTTGCTTTTTTTTGTTTTGGTTTGGTTTTTTGAGACAGAGTCTCACTATATAGTTCAGACTGGCCTCAGCTTCACCGTGCGACCCAGGCTGGCCCTTGAACTTGTGATCCTTCTGCCTCACCTTTCTGGGAAGCTGAGTGAGGCAGGATGATTAAAAGTTTGAACCCAGCCTGAGCAACTTAGTGAGACCCTGTCTCAAAAAATAAGAATGAGCTGGTAATGTATCAAGGTGTGAAAGGCCTGAGCTCAATCCCCAGTACCACCCAAAAAAAAAAAAAAAAAACAATGACAAGTCAAAATACTGAGCTTTCCGTTTAGTTTGGTCTGGTCTGGTCTGGTCTTGTTATGCAGTTCAACCTAGCCTTGAACTCAAAGCAGTCCTCCTGCCTCAACCTCCTGAGTGCTAGGACTACAGGCGTGCACCACCACGCCCGGCCCAAACTGCGCTATTGTGAATGACTAAGGAGGGCTGGACTCCACTCAGGGACTGCGTCTTTTTTTCTCCTCAGTCAGCAGATAGTACGATTCAGCAAACTATCTCAAAGATTCTTGGATAAACTAAAACTGAAAAAATTGGAACTCGAAGTTGTCACTGGCCCTGATAGTTCCTACCATCTCTGGTCAGAGTAAAAGGCAAGCAAACCCAGTATGTGAGGCATTGGCCAAGATGGTAGTAGAGAGCTGTGTTACTCTCTCGGTGCTTTCAGACTTGGTCTTGCTATATAGTTCAGACTGGCCTTGAACTCACTGTGTAGCTAAGGCTGGCCTTGAGCTTACCACGTTCCTTCTGCTGCAGCCTCCCAAGTGCTGGGGTCACAGGTGTGTGCCACCACGCCCAGCAGCTGTGTTTCATTCCAATCAAGAACATGGAAGGGTTATTTTTATTGTCAAATTTTATTTCCATCTTGATCAGCAAAAAAATGGTTTTGAGTATTTTAAGGGAATTTTTTAAGAATGCTATTTTGGGAGTAGGGACATAGCTCAGTGCTAGAGCGCTTGCCTACCATTTGCATGGTCCTGAATTCTATCTATAGCACGCTAAAAAAGAAGAAAAGGAATGCTATTTTGTAAACAACTGATGACTTTCCAAAGCCTTAGATATTTGACCTAAAAGCGAATTTAGAAATGATGGAGTCAGAGGTGCCTCGTTCTGCAGATTGTTTAATAAACTGAGATTGTAGAAGTTAATTTGTCACATGCTGAATGGTCTCACATTGTACAGAAGAAGCTTCATTACATAGATGTTTCTTTTATTGTACTGTTTTACATAATTGTAGGGGGAATTCTATATTTAATGGAAATCAAGGAGGAGTTTACATCTTTGGTGATGGACGAGGCCTTATTGAAGGAAATGACATTTATGGTAAGCAAACTGTTATGTTCTGAAAGATTAACCTCTCTTCTTGGTACATAATAGCAAAATAGACCATTCTGAACCATCTAAGTGAGAGAACTGATGCAGTTTCTTTATATTCTCAGGAAAGATTATTCTCTGATACATATTCACTTAACAGAGTAGTCACCAGGCTTTATGGCAGATACCAGAGAAAAACATAAATAAGACCCTAGTCTAAAGTATTACATCTACAGCTTCCTTAGATACACTGCATTCACTTAACAATAAATTCATTGTTGTAGTTTAGTACATTTTGAACCAAAAAATCTACTCCATATTTAAAACTTTAGAAACATTAATTCAGCATTTATTAGGTATCTCTGTATTAAAAATCAATGTTTCTAAGCTTTCTATTGTGCTACTTTACCTGCTCAGTAAGTGCCAGGCATTATTTTGAGCACCTTACCTGATTTAAGTCATAATAGTCACAGTAATTCTGTTATTAAATATTCCCACTTGCTGATCAGAACAGACACAAAGAGGTTAAATACCTTACTTTTAGTCACCTAGAAAATAAGTCGAAACCCTGGCATTCAGTACTAGGCACCTTGGCTCCAGAGCCTGCACTCTTAACCACTGTACTGTACTGCCTACAGCCCTTTTGCATCGGTTTATAGTCTGGTTCCCTTAGTTTGTCTTCTAATTCCCATTGAAGTTCCAAAAAAATTAAAAACTTCTAAAAATAAATAAAATTCTTAAAAATTTTACTGCTGTCTTGAGGTAATATTCTTACCGTGTCCCACTAGACACTAGGAATTGACATTATGACTTTTGTTTTTAAATAGGGAATGCATTAGCAGGAATTCAGATTAGGACAAACAGTTGTCCAATAGTTCGACATAACAAAATTCATGATGGCCAACACGGTGGGATTTATGTGGTAAGTTAATGAACACAGTTACGTTAAAAGCATGCAAAGCAAAAAATGTGAGGGAGTGTGCCCAGTTTTAGATGGGCCATATTCAACATTTTAAGCATTTTAAGTAGGAATTTGTAACTATCCTTAATATTTAGACAATAAAGACTATTCTTCCTGCAAGTGTATGAATGACGTCTGATTTTCTACGCATACAGTTGGTAAAATGTAATCAGCAGCTAAGTTTGGAAATAAAAACGTGCCTCTTTATTGAAGTCTTAACTACTGACGGTATATGCTGGATTGCAGTCTGCATTACACTTGTTACACTGCGATTTTGCCAGTGTGACTACTGTTTCACTGTTGCACAATGACTACTGTGTAAGTTTTTGGAATTCTGTAAAAGCATGACTATCACAAGCCATAAAAATAGTAGGCTTGATTTCTATCTTCTCAAAACACCCTTCAATTGGAATTTATATTGAAAAGTAATTATCTTTCAAATGTTAAGCTGTGTATTAGTGTGTGGCCTCCTGTCATCCTGGTTACCAGGAACTTAGCATAATATCAGAAGGTACAGGAAACATCAAAAAGACCTTGTGTTGTACTTGGTGTACCTGCCTTTATTGTCTTCTGTTTTTGTTTTTATTTTTTTAAGTACCAGAAACTAGGCATTGAACCTGGTCCTTCCCTCCCACCCCCCTTTTTTTTTGCAGACAGGATCTCACTATGTAGTTCAGGCCAGATTTGAACTTAGTACGTAGCCCAGGCTGTCCTCGAACTCTGGGCAGTTCTCCTGCCTCAGCCTCCCAAATGCTGGGATTATAGATGTGAGCCATCATACATGGCCTGCCCTTTTTTTATTTTCGAGACTGAGTCTTAGTAAATTTACCAGGCTGGGCTCAATCATGATTCTTCTGCCTCAGCCTCCCAGAGTGCTAGAATTGTAGGCATCTGCCCCCACACCAGGCTCTAGGTGAGACCTGTAATTTTATTC
The DNA here is from genome assembly GCA_004027595.1 of Dinomys branickii. Lineage (NCBI taxonomy): Eukaryota > Metazoa > Chordata > Mammalia > Rodentia > Dinomyidae > Dinomys > Dinomys branickii. Next base: position 74,521 of record PVLD010008662.1, read on the forward strand.
GTAATTCTAGAGGTGGTTGTTACGGTCTGGCTCTGGAATGTCCCCTAAAAGCCTCCTGTGTTTGGACATCAGGCTTTTGTAAGGTGATTGGGTTATGGGAGCATTATATTCGTTTAGTGGACTAATTCTAACAGCTAAAGGGGCAGACAGTACAAGGGGCCTTGTGGAAAGAGGCAGGCCCAAGGCCGGACACAGCAGAGCACATACCCCGCCCTTCTTTCTGGGACGTCTACCTCCAGGCTGGGGCGGGGCAGACCCGCTCTGTCCGCCATGCCCTTTCTGCATGGGAGCCAGCTGGCTGAGGACTGAAACTTCTGCAAGATAAAACGAGCCTCCTTTAAACAGCGGGTGTCGGGCACGAGAGAGATGAGGAGAATCTGACTAAGACACTGGCCCATGTCTTACATTTTTTTGCTGAAAGTAAAAATTTTGGTAACATGAGACCTTATCATTTTGAAGCAATTTCACCAGTGAGTTTATATTACTGTTTAACGTTAGTACTAAATTAGAGGTCCTCAGGTTGTTACACACACATCTTAGAATCCAAAGGTTCTTTTGCAAAATAAAACCAAATTCTTCTAGGACAACATAAAAATTGTCTAAGTTTAAATTCAGGTAGACATTACATAAAATGAATGTTGTGTAGGATAGAAGTATAGCTCAGTGATAAGCATATTAATGTGTGAGGCCAAGATTTAGTCCCCAGAACCCAAATAAATTAACCTTGTTACTCAACTAAAATACCAAAAATTTAAATTGTTTTCATTACTATCTTTAAATTGAAGAACAGCCGGCGTAGTTGTGCATGCCTATAATCCCAAAACTCAGGAGGCTGAGACAGGAGGATTGCCATGAGTTCAAGGCCAGCCTGGACCTCATAGTGAGACCTTATCTCCCAAAGAAAACAAATTAAGGTGCCTTTATGGGTTTGGACAAGTTGAGAATCAGTGACTCCACTTTCCATAGAAGGAAACCAAGACGCACAGAAAGGTTGCCCAGGTTAAACAGGTCCAGTGACAGTCCAGGCTCAGCCTTTTCCATCTGTGCTCTATCCCACTGCTTACTGATTTTTCTTTTTAAATTCTTTATGCCATAAAGAAGCAAGGTATAAAAGCAAATTATAAAAATCCAGCTGGGCATGGTAGCACATGCCTGTAACCTCAGCACTTGGGAGGCTGAGACAGGGGGGATTGCTGAGGTTGAGGCCAGCCTGGGCTATATGGTGAGATCTTGTTTCAAAAAAACGAACAAAAAATCCGTAAGTCAGATGAAACACTTACCCTATCTGATATAAACTGCATTTCAGGAGAATAAGACTATGAGAAAAACGCTTTTAAAAAAATTGAGGAGCAAGTAAAGTTACCTTTTCATAGAAGTTCTATATTGTAACCAGTGAAACTTTTATTTAGCATGAAAAAGGGCAGGGTGTAATAGAAGAGAATGAAGTTTACAGTAATACCCTGGCTGGAGTTTGGGTAACCACCGGCAGCACTCCAGTACTGAGAAGAAACCGGATACACAGTGGCAAGCAGGTAGGACTAGCTGAGACTCTTGGGTGGGAAGTACCGCTCTGTAAACACGTTACCACTTGAGAAAAATATGTTTTCAATTGTAGGTTGGTGTTTATTTTTATGACAATGGACATGGAGTGCTAGAGGACAATGATATCTATAATCATATGTATTCAGGAGTTCAAATAAGGTAACTATTTTCACAGTTGGCTTTCTTTTGGGGGTGACTTGGGTGTATGTGGACCACGCAGAAGCAATTTTGCAATTGCTCAAAGCCTGGTCTTTATATAATATATTCACAGTCTTATTTTACCAGACTTACGTTGTCAGAATGTAGCTTTTGTTCATCTACATGAGAGCAGGAGCCAGTAACATATGTCATAAGAGCTTCTGTCCACGGTGAGAGTCACATCAGCTGCCATATATTTTGCTCTATGCCTGACACGTCACTGGCCCTCAGTGAAATGGAAGCTTCAGTAAAGCGTGGAACTCTGTCCTTTTTTTTTTTTCTTCCTGTAGTCTTAATCATATAATTGAACCCTTTATTTTACATAAGAGGAGAAACTGCGTAACAAAATAGTAGGTCAGTCTGACCACCGTGGTTCAGCCTGCGTCTGTGGAGGCTCTGTGGTGACCATGTCAATCGACAGCAGAGTACTGAAGGTGTGACTGTGTGCAAGTTACATAATTAAATTCAACCGTCTTCTTTCCTGAGAGACTTCTGAGAGGATCTTCGGGAGCTCTATTATTTAGTTAATTCTTCCAATGATTAATGTATCTTTCTGATTAGTTCATGTGACATGGAATAAAGGAGAAGCCATGTATATACTATTATTTTGTCTTATCTACAGGACTGGAAGCAACCCCAAAATCAGACGTAACAAAATTTGGGGAGGACAGAATGGTGGAATTCTTGTTTATAATTCTGGTATGTTTAATCATTTGTTTTTTTTTTCTATTAATGTTCTCTATCTATTCATGCTTTCCTCTATTAATGTTTGGAACCCAGTGTGATGGCACATGCCTGTAATCCCAGCATTCTGGGAGGTTGAGGCAGCAGGATCACAAATTCAGTCCTGCCTGGGCAATTTGGTGAGACCCTGTCTCAAAAATTAAGAAGGGTTTGGGAGGTGTAGCTCAGGGCAAAGGCCTTGGGTTCAGTCCCCAGAACTGCAAAAAATACTAACCAAAAATTCTTAAAAGGCCTGGGGATATAACTCAGCATGAAGGTCCCTAGGTTCAATCTGCAGTACTGACAAAAACTAAAATAAGAACTATACCTTCTAAATAACACTTAAAATTTTTGTATTTGTAGGTCTAGGCTGTATAGAAGACAATGAAATATTTGACAATGCAATGGCTGGAGTCTGGATTAAGACAGATAGTAACCCTACACTAAGAAGAAATAAAATCCATGATGGAAGAGATGGTGGCATCTGTATATTTAATGGGGGTCGAGGTATTGTTGTTAATTTTGCATTAGTGAAAAACCCAATTTTCCATTATTCTTCTATATCTTTAATGATTAATGACATTGTTGACTAGTATGTTATAAATGAACAAATCTCAGTCTTTTCAAATCTTGAGACAGTTTAGTGCCTAGAGTTAAAGGAGACAAATGTTTACAGTTCTTTTCCTTTTGTACCCACCTTGACTCTGCCAGTTATAAGTCAGAAGTGTCAGAAGTACCATTTTTTTTTTTTTTTTTTTTTGAGGTACTGGGGATCGAACTCAGGACCCTGCGCTTGCTAGGCAAGCGCTTATTCCACTGAGCTATATCCCCAGCCCCAGAAGTACCATTTTTTAAGGTAGCAGAATTTTACAGCCTGATGGTGGACCTTTTATTACTGTGAACAGTGACACATTGGACTTTAAAGTCAAGTGACAGAACTAAGTATGAGGAAAATTGGTATGTAAATTGATACATCTGTTGTAAATAGGTATTGTCTTTATAACTTTTATATTTGTTAGAGAATGCAGTTAACAAAGCCAAATTGTGCCTGATTTGATACCTATAAAGGTCAACTGACTTTGCATTGAGGCAGAAGTTCCAGTGCTTATTGCTTGCAAGCACATACTGTTCACAGATTGGAGGAGAATACTGAATGCCTATTTGTCATATGCCCAAAATGTCAGTAGCCGTAATTATGGATCATTATACATGGAAGGATTGCCAAATGTACCAAGACTTAGTGAACAAAATTTCTGCTGTGGCCAAGCAGTTAATGAGCCTGTTAACAAAACCTTCAAGGATAGATAAGATTCTTAACAACTCACAGTAAAAACACAAAATACAGAAATGTTTTAGTGCCAAGATCTCAGAAAAGGTTTTTGTAGTAAAACCACTCTCCAGCTGTCGAAAAATAAATAGGCAGCCAGGCACAGTGGCACGTATCTATAGTCCCAGCACTCGGGAGGCTGAGGCAGGAGGATCACTGGGAGTTCAAGGCCAGTCTGAACTGCATAGTGAGACTGTCTCAAAAAAATAAAAAGGACAAAAAAAAAAAATGAATAGGCATTCACTGGTTGAGGGGTGGGGAAGCCATTCCAACTGTTATTTTTTCACTCTGATTTGCTCTGTAAATCCTGATTGAACACTTCTGTACCAACCACTGTGATAGAGATGCTAAAGAAACTGGTAAATAAAACAGTACTACTTCCATAAAACTTACAGTCTAATGGAGTGGCACATTGCAAACAAAGTCTCAAAGAAGCAAAGTCGTTTACTAAGGCTAGAGGTACTGGAAAGTTGAGGCTGGAGAAGCAGGTCTTCTACACACAGTGCCCTCTACACACAGTGCCCTAATAGCACTTGAGGTTGTAGTAGAAGTATGCAAGCTCAGAAGCGGGCTTGGAATTACCTAGGCAAGAAATAATGAGCCTGAACTAAAGTGACTGCATGAGAGGAGGGGACACACATTACTGACCCTCACAATGGGTGGCTGCAGGGTTTGGTGGTGCACACACACTTGGAGGATCACCTCAAGTTGAGGCCAACCTGGGCTACAGTCCTGAAGACCAGCCTGAACCTACATAGCAAGACCCTGTCTCAGAAAGGCAGCCTTTCTGCACTGGTGCTCCAGAGATAGGGTACATGCTTAGTATCCATTAGGCCCACGTTTATTCTCTTGGCACTGTACCCGCACACAGAAAAAAGGTACATGGGGATGAGTGAAGCGCAACTCAAGACTTAATGGGGTAACTGCTGGGGGGTGCTTTTTACTTGACACCAGACCAGTTTGAATCCAGTGTCATCTTTGGAATATCCTGGTAAATTGGGTGACTACACCAAGAGACAGACAGACTTGAGAATTAGCAGCCGTGTCTTATATCTGTAACCACGGGGAGATGTAAGATCATCCCAGAGAACCTTTCCCATGGCCTCTGGAGGGAAAGGATTTAGGAAGTTTCAATACTGTGGAATACCTGACAGGTCAGATATGTCTACAGAAATAGCCATGTCTGTCTTCAGGGAGCAGAGACATGAGTGTGGAACCTAGGTCTTACAGGCGGTTAGCTAGTGCTTCAGTGCTGTGCTTTCACGTGTCCATTTAATCATAACCTTATGTGGTAGGTACTATTATGCTCATTTTACAGATGAAACAGGAGAGAAGGTAAGTACCTGCCTGATCATACACCTAGTAAATGGTAAGCGTGAAGTCCCGATGTGGGCAGGGCCATAGAGACACACTGCCGGGAAAGGGGAGTGGCACCAAAAACCCCTGGGAAGAGGGAAGAGACAGGAGGACAGGGCATTTGGAGAGTAATGTAAACCAAAGGCGCTAGGGACAAAAATATATAGCACACAAGGGGATGCTAGGTATTGTAGCACACAGTATGTTGGCAAGTGTTTTCAAAGGGTTTAAACAGCTAATTGATTTAAGTGTAGGAAGAATTGATTGAAAGAAAGCTTCTGACAGGGACAGGAGGGGGACAGGAGGAGGCCTGGAAAGTGGGTTGCTCACCAACCCTGTTTATTTACCAAGGGTGTTTTGTGAAGAGTTGCAAAGGAAACTGGAAACTGAGCATGGTGGCACATGCCTTATAATCCCAGCAGTAGGAAGGCTAAAGCAGGAATACCATGAGTTTGAGGCCAGCCTGAATGGCATAGCAAAGCTGTCTCAAAAAAAAATTGTCAGGCGTAGTGGCGCATGCCTGGAATCCCAGCACTTGGAAGGCTGAAGGGGGATCAGGAGGATCATTTTGAGTTTAGACGAGCCGGAGCTCAAGGCCAGCCTGAACTGCAAGACCCTGTCTCAAAGACACCAAAAAAAAAAGTTTTAAGAAACTGGAAATTGCCACACATAAAGAGACTGGATCATAGATAGTAATAAAGGTCAGAAATAAGGGCTTCTTGCTTTCAACTAAAATACAGGGCATGGGCTGGAGACTTAGCTCAGTGGCACAGCACCTGAATTCACAGTACAAAGAAAAAAGTATAAATCTACAAATACTTAAAGTTGAGAATCAGCTATGTATCAGATATCGGGGATGAGTACTGAGTACATTTATATGGTCTCTGCTACCATTAACTTCCAAATACTAAAACTTTCGGTTGGAAAGTCTTCTAAATTCACAAATTAAAAAAACCTAAAAGAAAACATACCACCCAAAAAAACTAGTAAAGCTACATGCATTAGCCTTAATCTAAGAAAATATTTTATTATAGGTCTTCTTGAAGAAAATGATATTTTCAGGAACGCTCAAGCAGGTGTTCTCATCAGCACTAATAGCCATCCAGTCTTAAGGAAAAACAGAATATTTGATGGATTTGCTGCAGGTTTGTATTTTTTTTTGTGGCATATTTATTGTTCTGCAATACCTTACTTTTTGATACAGCATACTTTATTATAACAATATGTAAATTGTGCTGTGAAAGCAGCCAGATAGTCACAAGACCACCTATTCTAAGTTTTGGATACTTCCACTCTAGGTCAAATTCGTAAGAAAAGTGTTTGTAGTAATTGTGAAACATTAAGATGAAGTGCAGAGCCGAGGATATAACTCAGTGGCACAAGCGCCTGCCTGGCAGGCACAGGGTGCTGAGTTCGCTTCCCAGTACCAAAAAGAAAAATAAAGTGCAGGCAGGCTCTAATACTAGTAGGAATACAAATAAACTCAAGGCCCTCTGACCTCAGCCCTTTTAAAAAATACATGTGTTAATGAAATCCAAGTAGCACATGCAGTTAACATTTGTACAAGAACAGACACTTAGCTCCTTTTCTCTTTAAAATGTATTTCTGGGCATTATCTTGTGAAAGAAGCTGAAGGGAATAATCAGCAGTATTTTCATATAAAAGTGTTAATATACTAAACCAGCTCCCTACATTTGCTAATTTGGGGTTTCCTTTTAAGAAATAGTATAAAGTGATGATGCACCTGTTTTGTTTGTAAATTAGGTATTGAAATTACAAATCATGCAACTGCAACATTAGAAGGCAATCAGATTTTTAACAACCGGTTTGGAGGCCTGTTTTTAGCATCTGGTGTTAATGTGACAATGAAAGGTATGTTGGAGTACATTCTGTCTATAAATACATGAATGCCGTGAAAAGATAAAAGAAATAAAACTGTTACACTTATATTGGAATATCTTACAAAAGGAAAATCCATTCCTTAGCCAAGTTCCTGTAACTGTATTATTGGGTAATTTTGTTTAAAGCTGTTAATTGTTTAAGACTGCCATTTACTTATCTTTCTTTTACTACAGATAACAAAATAATGAACAATCAAGATGCCATAGAAAAGGCTGTTAGTAGAGGCCAGTGTTTATATAAAATATCAAGTTATACCAGCTATCCCATGCATGATTTCTACAGGTATATTTCTCAATCGTTTGTGAACCTAGAAAGGGGAAAATCATCACTTCCTTTGTAAATTACCATTTGCTTCCATTTTTTGATTATATGCTGGCCACACTTGAATCCTAAACAAAGACCCTAAATACAGAAGAATCCAGTATTAATAGACTTATATTCAAAATATGGAATAGTGTAATGCCATGCAAATCCCCTCTGCCTCAATTTATTCAGCCCAGAATGGGTGAGGTTTCTGTTTAACAACTGACAAATCATGGCTTCCTCACAGAGACATGTATTTCACTTACTATATAGTCTTTTTTTTTTTTTTTTTTTACTTTACTAAGATTTTTATTTATACAGTATTACATTTATGAAATTTTATGGCTAAACCTTTGTTGTACTACATCTGCTCATATTCTAAAACCTGGAGGCAACTACTGCAATCATATTTTTTGAAAGAATTTCTTTTTTTAGGTACCTGGATAAATTTAAAGAGTATATATGATTGACCATGCTTTCTACACATAATAA